>JAHKKF010535840.1:10491-57206 GCA_019740295.1 Labeo calbasu | reverse complement strand
TTCTTGTATCATTCTTACACGTATTTCAAATAGACTACATATTTCCATTTCACATTCAATTTTAACCTAAAACATTGATGCTGGGAAAAGCATTCTTATTTGCAGTGGTTTTATGGATGTTTTAATGTTTACACTGGTAAGGTCCATTTAGATGTTCTCCTGTGGGGCCCCTCAAACCCCCAGGATGGCCCTGTATGTGTGTCTGTGTACAGTAAGATGCTGTGTGTATCCGTTTGTCCACACATGCATGTATCATTTGATTATTTCAGATTGTCTGTTATTGGGTGGATGACGCTGTGCATCCCTGTGAATGAAGCCGGTGCACGAGGCCTGAATCAATAACACACACACGCACAAGCACGCATACATACGTTTACATCGATACAAAACACTGTGCAGATGACCAACACTGAACCAGCATCTCCAGAACCAGCGACTGTGACCCATATTACGCGTTAATCATCAGTCACCGCACACGGGCGTGCATTTACACAAGCATTAAAAGCAAAGAAACACATGCGAACGCATATATGTAGGTAAAGCGGCGCATAATGAATGAGAGCGAAGGGCCGTTCATTCAGGACGCGTTCGACTCGCGTTTTTGGACGCGTCCTGCGAACGCACTCCCCTGAATCACTCGCGTTCATTCTCACCTCCGATAAATGCGTCACTGCATCTGATGCCAGTGCTGTTATTCCAGATCCATCGACGGAGGTCTGTGAAGGAGTCCAGCACATCGCATCGCTATATGATCCATAAGTGAGCAGTATAGAGACTGATACATGACGCGCGCACATCTATTCTCCAGGCAATGCAGCTGCTCTTAAAGGGGACGCGGCGCGATTTCTGATTGGTCCTTAAATGGGCCACGTCATGAAGTCATTGGTCACCATTGAGTGAAGGTGATTCAGAGCATCATCCTCCTCCTCCATCAAGGCTGAAAACTCACTAGGATCAGATCACATGAGTGGAAATACACACTGCTGCTGTACATGGAGACATTATGGAGTACTAGCTTGTGCTTACAATATACTCCATACTATACTATATACTGTACACAGTTCATGAGCAGCCATCTCTCCTGTTCATATATCAGTAAGATTGTTGTTACATATATCGGTAACACTTTATTAGTCATTCTGTTTATTTAAAATCTATAAAAAAAAAAAAAGATAAAAAATGATACATTTTATTTGTTTACCTGCATGTCATGTGACCATAACCTATGTCAGAGAACCAATGGACATGCAGATGTGATCATTTATTTATTTTAAAATCTCAGGGGCACTTCAAGTAAATATATTAGGTGAAAGAGGATCAGATGACAGAAAAAGTTTGTGAATTTGTGCATTTTAATGCTTTTGAAAGACAAAAGGCCTCCTAAAGACATTAAAATGGTTAAATAACCTACGGAGTGATTCAAATAAAAAAGAATGTGTTCATCAGTAGTTGATGCAATGTGGAAACACTTCTTAAATCTGAAATGATTTTTGTAAATCAGTGATCAGTCATTATTCAAACCTGAATAATGACTGATCTTTGTGTAAATATCTACAAAACTTGAAAACTTTCTGAATGTATATAAGCAGTAGGCTATTTGTGACCCTGGATCACAAAACCAGTCATAAGTAGCACAGGTATATTTGTAGCAATAGCCAACAATACATTGTATGGGTCAAAATTATTACGATCATGCTGCATGAAGATATTTTGTAAATTTCCTTCTGTAAATATATCAGAACTTAATTTTTGATTAGTAATATGCATTGCTAAGAACTTCATTTGGACAAATTAAGAGGTGATTTTCTCAATATTTAGATTTTTTTGCACCCTCAGATTCCAGATTTTCAAATAGTTGTATCTCAGCCAAATATTGTCTATTGTCAATTTGTTTGTCCTAACAAATCACACATCAATGGAAAGCTTATTTATTTAGCTTTCAGAGGATGTATAAATCTCAGTTTCATAAAATTGATCCTTATGACCGATTTTGTGGTCCTGGGTCACATTTTAGAAATGAAAATTTAAAAGATGAAAAAGAGTAAATAGGGAGAATCACGCTATTGTGTGAATAACATGTAATCATATAATCCATGTCAACTAGCAGTCATTACAGTATTAGTGACTGTCTGCTTAATATCTGCTAACACTTTTTGATAGACATTCTGGCTATATCTAACTTTGCTAGGACATGTCGACTTATTCTACTAACTCTAACCTAACCTAACATTCTACTAATACTCTAATGAGAGTTAGCTTACATGTCATTGCAAACTTACTTATAGTTAGTAGAATGTTTTTAGAGGAAAACATTTCAGCATTTTTCTCCATATAATGGACTGATGTGGTGCCCCGATTTTGAACCTCCAAAATGCAGTTTAAATGTGGCTTCAAATGATCCCAAATGTGGTTGTAAACAATCCCAGCTGAGAAAGAAGGGTCTTATCTAGCGAAATGATCGGTTATTTTAATAAAAATGATACAATTGATATACTTTTTAATGTCAAACGCTCGTCTTGTCTTACTCTGCCTGTTCACTTTGCAAAGACTGGGTTGGTGCTTCTGCAGCGATGTAGGATGATTTTGAAATGATTTATGAAGTTGAGGGAGAAAATATGGTTTGAGTTTTTTTGACATACCCTAACTGTCTTGAGTCAGAATACACAGAGTTCAGAGAGAGCAAGACAAGATGAGCGTTTGAGATTAAAAAGTATTTAAAACATATATTTTAAATGAAAATAACCGATCGTTTCGCTAGATAAGACCCTTCTTCCTCAGCTGGGAAATGTTTTCCTCAAAAAACATAATTTTTTTTATGACTGAAGAAAGAAAGACATGAACATCTTGGATGACAAGGGGGTGAGTACATTATATGTGAATCTTTATTTTGGAAGTGGACTTCTCCTTTAAGGGTGAGGTGTCAGATCAGACAGAACACAATCAACATTTTTTATTAAATCCTTGAATTTGTGTGCCACTTTTTTAGATCCAGTTTGCTTTAAAGGTGTTTTCACATAGTACATTTGAAATGAACAAAACTCAGTTCAGCTAAACTTCAGCCGCTAGTGACCTCAGTGCTCACAATGTAAGTGCACTTAAAAGGGGACTCAATCAAACCACAAAAGGACCAAAAACGAGCTGAGCATGGGTTTCTGAGATAAATTGGGGTTTTCATGACCGCTTTTGAGTGCTCAAATGAACTAAACGTGAAAATACCCTAACTATCATGCAGGCTTCTGTCCGAACCTATTAGATGTACAAATACAGCACATAAATATGAGACCAGTCTTGGATCTCGATGCCTGTTGAACTTTTACACACAAGGATGCTGAACATCACAACACAGCGTCTAAACACTCACTGAGCTGCAAAGGACTGTGGGAGGAGAGAGAATCCACACGTTCATGAAGAGTTGTACTCTAGACACATGTGCTATACTCATCAAACAACACAGGTTTCATGGGAACGCTCTCAGTTTCTCAAACACACATCTGCTACTTACTTTAAAATCTAAAGTAGCTGTACAATGTGTGTGTCGACTGATGATAAATGAAAGCATGCAAGACACTCAGTTTTGCCAGTGTCTGTCCATCGTCCAGCCATTTGTTGACTCATGCTCATGTGAAATGTGTTCTGTGAGATTCACTTCCTAAACCAGACAGCCATGTCAAATAACAGAAGATACGTGAATCACGTCAGAAAAAGACAAACCCTTCAGAACAAGGGCTGAACGTGTGAAAGTCTACAGTCAAGCACAGGAGCAGCCAGTGAAATCAGATTCATTCTGTGTATGTCAAATGGTGTTTAAACATGGAAGAATGTGTGTTTCGACATGATATGTAGGATCGGAGTTAGAATTCTGTTCAAGCTCAGCATCAGCACTGGATCATGCAGTTTGTTCTCGTTAATACCACGTTTTTGGAGTCTTTGAAGTAGCATGTGAATACATCGGTTATCATTATCATTGACTCCCTCAGACTTCACATCAAGGATTTCACATCAAACAGGCTGCAGGTTCAGAGAGTCATAAACAACTACAAAAAAAGTATGCAGCTGAGATTAAACACGCAAGCAGCTTCAGTCAGACAGATAATCTGCAGCTGCAGTGAAGATCAGTCTCTCGCATCACTGCTTCAGACGCTCCGATTGGTCGGGTCCGGTCACATGGGCTGAGAACTCCAACAGACGATGTCACAGGAAATCAGGCAGGCCACTGTGATGATGCAGCTCTGTGGCTACAGCGGCCGTTCGATGCTGACAGCATGCTGGGAAACGCAGGAGCAGAGGTCGCTCGGGTCAAATGAAAAGAGGAGCTGCGCTGATGCTGCGCTTCACTAAAGGAGTGCTTTCTGAAACTCAATCTCCAATAACACAATAAAACGAAGCACAAAAAGCATCTGGAGTAGAACCCGGATCATGCATGTTAGTGGAGCTGTGTTGAAAAACATCTCGTGTTTGGTCAGATCCAGCCGCTCCTGGGAAATCTCTACACACTCATGTACAGCAGAATGAACTGCTGAGGGTTTGGACTCATTAAGAGCCGTTAGATGAATTATTCAAGCGCACAACACCCCGCTGGATGTCTGCAGACTGATGGAGGAGATTGCTTTCTGTCTCACTAATTATTCATTACACAATGAGCCTTTAACTTCTGGTTCCCCAATGAAAATGATGAACCCATGAGTCGAAGCCCACCGCTTGAGCATTATCCATGTACGTCCAGAGATATTCTCTGTTCTGACCACTGCCAGCAGTCCACAGGAAGCTGATCATTTATTAATAATGATGGTGCTTTCAGAGTGCAGTACTGCACGCCATTTCACACATTTCATATATTTAAAGCCGCTCCACAGACGTTCCTCTGAATCAGTAAAGAAAATGTAGAAATATCTCAAAATACTGGCTCATGCACAGTAGCATTCAAAAGATTGGGGTCAGTATGTTTTTCTTTTGCTTTTTTGGAAAGAAAGCAATACTTGTATTAAATTGATCAAAAGTGACAATTCTATTTCAAATAAATGCTGATGAATTTGTGAATCCTGGAAAAATTAAATGCATTACAGTTGGCACAAAAATATTCAGCATCACAACTATTTTCAACACTGATATTTAGAAATAGTTCCTGAGCAGCAAATCAGCATATTAGGATGATTTCTGAAGGATCATGTGATGATGCTGAAAATTCAGATTTGATCACAGAAATAAATTACATTTGAACAGATATTCACACAGAAAATAGCTATTTTAAATTGAAATAATGTATCACAATATTACTGATTTAACTGTATTTTTAATCCAATATATGCAGCCTTGGTGAGCAAAAGAGACTTCATTCAAAAACATTAAAAATCTTACCGACCCCAAACATTTGAATGATCATTTTTAATAGCTTGATCTCATAATCAAGAAAAACACACGTTCCTTGAAAGCTTAAATTTAATTTTAAGAGACTATCCCTAAAGTCCCAACAGCTGAATATACAAAATGAAGAGAAAAAGATGATCTGGTTAAATAAAGGCTAATAAAAATAAATATAGTGTCAGATGCTTTGTGTCTGTATCTGGCACAAGGTTAAATAAACCCTTACTACCGTATTTTTTTTTTCATGTATGCAAGAGCAACAGATGACTGATTTGATTGATTTAATGAAGGAAAACAGACAGCAACAGAGAAGAAATGCTCAACACACGAACTGCAGAACATCTTGTTATGTAAATTAACAGTATTGATAATACTAATATTATTTAACCCAGTATATTCCCAAACTAACCTGGTCCCAGTATTTCAATGTCAATCTATGATTCTCATGTCATAAAAATATGATTGATGTGAAGAGCGCTCTCTAGTGGATAGAAGCCGCTACTACAATATGTCTCCATTCTCATGGAAACGGTGCAGGTGGTCTGAGTATCTGCAGGAAGATAGAGAAAGATGAAGATGAAGATGAAGTGTGTGAACATGTAGTGGTTCAAAACCAGAGGCTCATACGATCAAATCTCATTCAGGAAACTCATACAGGGTAAAAACACTTACTTCTTTGCACAAAATGCAGCACAGTCCCGGCCGATACTCTCACTCCAGGCGGCTTTATACAGCACCTGATCACACACAGACACACAGTCAAAACACTTCAAACAGCACAGCGGCTCAGAGCTGGTCAACATGAGCTGTGATGGACAGTTTAAACTAAGGATCATGTGACTCACCAGGAAGACGAGGCAGTGCAAAATCAGCGTGTAGAAGAACGCCACCGTTCTGGCCGTCTTATTGGACAGGATCACACGACCCTGAAACGGACGAGCTGAACATCAGCACAGACAGCAGTAACCGCAAAAGGGGAGGGAAATGACAAACCATCACAACACAAAATTTGCTAAAACATCTAAGATTCGAGTTTGTTTTTTCATCAGATTTGTAGAAATGTGTCATTCCATCACCAATGGATCCTCAGCGGTAAATGGGTGCCGTCAGAGAGTCCAAACAGCTGATAAAAACTCGAGAAGACAAAAGCTGGGCATTTGTAAGAAACAGATCCATCATTAAGATGCTTTTAACTTCAAACCATTGAATCTGGCCAAAATACAACTCCATATTTCATAATACAGCTTCCTGCAGTGAAAAAAAAATTTGTTGGCCTCGCACATTAAAATCCAAATATTTCTTTAGAGCTCTTTTGGCTTGTCATTACGGATTATGGACTTGTATTTTAGACATTAAAAATGTCTTAATGATGGATTTGTTTCAGCTTTTGTCTTCTCAAGATGTGAACTGATGGACTGGAGTGGTGTGGATTACTTGTGGATTATTGTGATGTTTTTAACAGCTGTTTGGACTCTCATTCCGACGGCACCAATTCACTGAAGAGGACCCATAGGTGAGACAGTGATGGAATGACACATTTCTACAAATCTGATGAACAAACAAACTCATCTGTATCTTGGATGGTCTGAAATGATTAGCAAATGTTCATTTTTGGAAAACTGCAATTCAGCATTAATTCCTTTTGTGGTATATATAAAAGTGAAAAACACATAGGATGGGACTTGACTGACAGTTGAACATTGTTGTTTGCTACTGTTATAATCCGATGTAAGTAACAGCAGTATTTACTGGGAACTGAGCAGCTCATGTGTAAAAGAACATTGATTCACATGTATGTGCACTACTGTATGTGAAGACATCAACAATAACACGGGTTACACACCAGACTGAGCGTGGCCTTGTCCCACGGGCTGAGGCTCTGATATCTCCTTTGACGCTCCTGAAGAGAAAAATCACATTATAAGCATCACAAACAAACCTGAATGCACAAAACCAACAAACAATTCCAAAAATGAAATTTGAATATGTTCATGTTCTCACCCTTTTGCTGAAAGAGGCGAAGGGATCGAGTCTCTCCTCATACTGAGACGAGTAACGCATCACCGTATCATCACTGTCTCCAGCCTAATACATACGCACACGTCAGTCTTTAGCATTCATAATCTGCTGTAATGGGGCCTACAATCTCATTCATGCCTGATGAATAAGATATTTCAGATCTAATTACACTAACTGAAGTCCATGTTCATACCATCAATATTCATGGCACTGCTAAGATGTGTGCGATACGCATTATCTACGATAAGCTCATAATTGTTGTTTTGAAAATGTGCAAGCTGACACCGAGTATGTCACTTAATTTGCAAAAACCAAACAAAAACACGTCTTGAGAGTCTTAAGAGCAGAGTAGAAAGCAGTTAGAATTTCCCCAAATTTCAACATGAACATATGATGCTTTGTCTTATATTTTTAGATGGTATAGTTAAGGAATATCACACAAACAAAAGTGTTTTTCCCCCTGAATATCAGTATGACTGAAAATCATTCAGAAAATCAGAGTTAAAAAAGAAATTAATATTAAGTGAGTTACATTTCACATAAAACATTGTCTGTTTTTACCGTTTTACCAACAAAAACAGTTCCAATCAAATCCACAGTCTGAACTATTGTGCATCTCCAAGCAACACATAGCAGGGTTTCATTTCTCAATAAATAAAGGTTTTTGAACTAACAAGTTGAGTTAACGAATCAATGACCCATTCATAAAGAGTCACTTGCTTGGTTTCTAAATGAATCAGCCATTTGATTAAATTGTTTTAATGAATGACTCATTCATTAGGAGAGGGACATGTCGCCAGCTACTGGCAGTTTTAGCTTCATATTTAAAGTACAATTTACTTTTTTTAACATTTGTATTTCAATATTATTCTTTTTAAAAAGCCCACATTATTTATGCAATCCACTTGTTAAGTGGTGACGTAAAAAATGCTGTTTCCGCGTCCAAGCCTCAATTCGCTTTACTTGAGAATACTATCTCAGCAGCTGTTTATGAGCACTGTTTACTCATATTAAACAATTAAGCTAAACGCTTTTAAACTTAAGGTGTGCGCTACAGTCTGCATGCTCACAGCGTTCCAAACACAAATAATTTCTATATTTGTTTATTTAGATTTATATTTTCATTGTCTGGATATCAGGGATTTCGGTATGGAGTTAAAGGTTAGGATTATTTTTTTTTTGTGAGTGTATATTAGCACATTTTGTTGTTTTCTAGTGGTATCTAGTCCCAGAAGTGGTGACGTATGACATCAGACCTAACGAGCAGATTGTAATCACAGTGCAAATGCATTCAAGCCACCTCTGAGCTGCATTAAACAGTTTGTTTAAATACAGGTCTACTATACCACTTCAGATGCAGCTTCAGTGCAAAGATGGATTTTGTTGATTCTGCTTTCATTAGATTGCTAACAGCATCTTATCCCAGAAAAATACCCCAGATATTATTGAGATATTATTTTTCTGTCAATATCGCACACACCTGTGCTCTACAGAAGCTACAGACCATTTCACCATTTTAGTGATAAAACATCCACGTTTATTTGACATCCACACAGGAGTGAAATGATGGCCGACTCGCTGTGATATGACTTACTTTGTTTGGGTAGCTCTGCAGAAACTTGATCTTCTCGTAGAGCTTAATGTTGTCGGCCCGCAGACTGTCCAGCTCGCTCTGAAGAGTCTGTAAGGTCTGCTGCAGGGAGCTGTTCGTCTGGTGGACATGAAAAACAACAACACGGCACATTCAGCCTCTCTTCCTCAGAGCAACATGAATCATCACAGTGACGTGACGTGCACTCACAGCCTCCAGCTCCTGGTTACGTGAGCGAAATCTCTCCCTCTGACTGGAGATGATGGACAGCAGAGAGTCCATCTGACCCTGAGGAAGGTCCGTCTGAAGAGAGCCGCCCACACCTCAACACACACACAGAAAAACAGCTGTATGAACATCTGATGACTAGAGTGACTGATGACAGTCTGTATTATGTGCACATCAGCATTATATGAGTCACGAGCTGCTGATATAAACATTAGCCGCGGTCATATGTGCTTTAGTTTACCTGAGAACAGAGCGGTGGCCTCTTTAATGGGCTCAGGGACGATCACCACGCTGCTGTCTGCACCCTAGATGACAAAAAACAATCTATCACTATCATAAATTGTTGTAATTTGTGTCGAGATGTATTTTGTTTTTGTGTGTAAAGCTGTCATTGGGATGAGTTTAGTTGTCAGTCCATATATCTCCTGAAGAATACTGTAATCCTCCACAGCTGCCATTTGGAACAGATTCACATACAGTTTTTTTACTCCTCCTACAAAGTGTGCATCAGCATTCTTCACACTCAGATCAAGTTACTAACTGCATTTTCAGTGTTCGACTCCATTCTCCAGAAAAAATCTGGTCAAGACTTCAACAGGAAGTCAGTGATTTTACTTGCCAACACTTACATTACATAAAACTTACTACACCACCATGCAAAGGTTTGGAGTCAGTAGTATTTTCAATGTTTTTGAAAAGTCTCTTTTGCCATTTTTATTTTGATCAAAAACAGTAAAAACTGTAATAATGTTAAATATTATTACAATTTAAAATAATTTTTTTCTGTTTGAATACAGAGTAAAATGTGAATTACACCTTTGCCGCCAAGCTGAATTTTCAGCATCATTACTCCAGTCTTGAGTACCGCATGATCCTTTAGAATTCGTTGTAATATGCTGATCTGCATTCAGTGTTGAAAACAGATGTGCTGCCGAATATTTATAATTTTAAAAGAACAGCACTTTGAATTAAAAATCTTTTGAAACATTACAAATTACTTCACTGTCACTTACTGTCATGTCTATTTGAAAAATCCTTGCTGAATAAAACTATTAATTTTTTTAAACCTTTTAAAATATTTTTTTAAAAATATTGTTTAATTATTTTAATATCTTCCTTAAGTGTAAACCAAGTTTTTTGCACCAAAAAAAAAAAAAAAAAAAATCAACCCTCATTCTGTCCCTTGGTCTGACATGTTCTCAGCCAAAAGAAAATCTGAAATGTGTTGCCAAATCCGTGGTTTTCCCATGGAATTGGGCTACTTTAACACTGTTGCCGTGGGTTGTTTTTCAATGTCCGTGGGTTGAAGCGACCCCAATAATGTTATATTTATCCCCTGGAATGCAAAAAACGTGTATTTTACCCGTACAAAGCGTGATTTTTACTGGGGGACCCCCTCAAAATGTGATTGGGCTACTTTTGGGTTAGTTTTGAGTAGCAATTGGGTGGGTTTGGCAACCAGGTTCTCAGTATCTTTTATTTTGTTGGTAGATCTTTGTCAGTATTTTTAGAGCTGGGAAAAATAATGTTAATGCAGATGGAGTAATGACATCTTCTGCTAGTAAATAAAGGCAAAGCTAAACTATTATTTTGAGTTTATGTAACGATTCCCAAAACAGGAGTGATAAAACGTATACCTTGGATCTACTGTCTGGATAAAAGCATCAACGTAAATGTATACTGTGTACTAATGGAACGGTCATTGGTCTGAAGCTCATGCTCGTGTCTGACCTCAGCGTCGGGCCGTGACATCGTCTGGATGGTGCTGAGATCCTGTTCCAGTTTGAGGATGAGCTCTTTCTGTTCAGCGCTGGTCTTCACTGCTGCAGAGAACTCCAGCTGTAGAGACGCATAACGGCCTAAACACACACACACAGGCATCAGTAAAGCCCTCAGACAACATTAAATCACATTCACATATAAACTAAATAATGGGCAACTACACAAATCAAATGGTTTCAATTTCAATTAACAAATCCATCAATATTCCTCTAAATGTTGATTAACAGAATTGAATGAATAAAAAAAAATAATACACACACATACACCAGACCAAAATATGATCAATGGCAAACTGCACTTGACAAACATCATTTTGGTGCTTGCATGTCAACCACAAACATATGAACTTCTGTATTGATATTTGCCACACAGATATTGTATCAACAGAATCGCTCATCACATAAAAATCTAGATCCTAAATGTTTTTCTACTAATTTTATCATTTGCATAGCATGAAAATAAAATAATGATCCTAATGTTATAATAATTTAAATAAAGACATCTCTCATTCGAACAGAGAGAGCAGATACATTGATGAGTTATTTCACCAAATAAAGGCAATTTATTAGTATGATTTAATGTGACAATTGTTGTACATTACTATAAGATTACTAATGTTCTGTAACTGCTGTTAAATGATCAATTAAAACCACCAAATAACTTGCAGTTTAGGCATATTACAAATTATAAATTATGACTTTTAACGTTGATATTGAATGGCTATATCACCATTATCATTGACTAAAAAAAGACTCACTGCTGAGCTCAGTGTTAGCGATGCGCAGAGATGCGCTCTCAGACTGCAGGCTGCGGTTCTTCTCCAGCACCAACACCTCTAACGGTTTAGATGAATCCTGTGAGAGATCATGACATCAGATCAACAACAAAAATTACACACTAAACAAAATAAAACAGAACAGAACAAAAAAAACTACTGTTTACCTGTGCTGTGGAGCTGTCACTCGGCCCAAACTCCATCGACTTCAGAATGCTGTCAATATAAAACAGAGCAGTCTTACTTCAGCCATCAAACGAAACAATGTTGAAAACTGCATTCACACACTCTCTTTTAGGGATCAAACTCACGAGAGGTGAAAATGTGAGACAAATACAGATAAAAGGAAATGGTTCAGTGGGAATTTCTTGTAAAGAAGTCAAATAAACATTTCAATCAATTTTAAAATTACTTATGGATTTAAATGTGTACTTAAGTTTGAGTTGCTCTAAGCAAAGACAGGGTTTGGTTTTGTACAAAGAAAATAATCAGATTCCCTGTGTGACTGAGTCTACGGATTACAGGTAACAATTTTCTGAATAATGTTGATGTTAATGTTTCTTGCACAGATGCATCATAAGACGTCAATATATAGTCAGGAGGCACGAATAGTAATTTTGTGCTGCCTGATATGCTTCCTTTGACTCTCAAACTGACAGCAGCCACTGACTTGCGTTTTATGAATCACCAAGTACCACGGTTTCAGCTAAAAAAATATTTTGTACTTTTCTACTGAAGACAAAAGTCACATACATTTTGTAAATTAACAGCAAATTTTCATTTTTGGGTGAACTGTCCCTTTAAAGGCCATAAGACTAGTGATGTCATCACAGCAGCAAGTGATGGAGTGCAGCTTTCAAGAAAATCTCTCACCTGAGCTCTTTCTTAACCTCCTCATAGTCTGCCTGTGTCTGCAGCTTCTCTTCCAGTTGCTGGACAAATAAAATTACAGTGAAGAAGGCAAATTTACAACAGTGGATCAGCTCAATCGTACACACACAGCTTGTTACATGGCCATTGAACTATAAGATCAGACTATAGGATGTATACTGTACTTGGTTTGAGTTGGTCTGCACACTTTTTTTTTAAAATCAGTACCCTGAAAAGGACAGTTTAGAAGAGGACAGCGATCTTTCTGACACAAAGTGCCATTTTTCTTGTTGATCGCTATGCATCACTTCATTGGGCAATGCTAATGCCCAGCACGGCCACTGGAAACCACTTACTCGTGCAACTCACACAAACCGATCTGTGCTCGTCAGAACTGGTCAACACAAGTTAAAGGAGAAGTTCACTTCCAGATCAAAAATTTACAGATAATGTACTCACCCTGTTGTCATCCAATATGTTCATGTCTTTCTTTCTTCAGTCGTAAACAAATTGTTTTTTGAGGAAAACATTTCAGGATTTTTCTCCATATAATGAACTGATATGGTGCCCTGATTTTGAACTTCCAAAATGCAGTTTAAATGCAGCTTCAAACGATCACAAATGTGGCTGTAAACAATCTCAGCTGAGGAAGAAGGGTCTTATCTAGCGTAAAAATTGGTTATTTTCATAAAAACAATACAATTTATATACTTTTTAATGTGAAACGCTCGTCTTGTCTCTTCTCTGACTGAACTCTGTTTTTGGTATGTTAGGGTATGTTGAAAAACTCCCATCTCATGTTCTCCCTCAACTTCAAAATCGTCCTATATCGCTGTTTTACCTTTTTTGTTTGATCTTCTTTGCATGCTCACTTTGCAAAGACTGGGTCGTTACTTCTGCAGTGATGTAGGATGATTTTGAAATGATTTTTGAAGTTGAGGGAGAAAATACGGAGAGAAAGACAAGATGAGCGTCTGAGATTACAAAGTATTTACATTATTTTTTTTAAAATGAAAATAACCGAGTGTTTAGCTAGATAAGACCCTTCTTCCTTGGCTGGGATCATTTACAACTGCATTTGGGATCGTTTTAAGCTGCATTTAAACTGCATTTTGGAAGTTCAAAATCGGGGCACCATATCAGTCCATTATATGGAGAAAAATGCAGAAATGTTTTCCTCAAAAAACACAATTTCTCTACGACTGAAGAAAAAAGACATAAACATCTTGGATGACAAGGGGGTGAGTACATTATATGTGAATTTTTGTTCTGGAAATTGACTTTTCCTTTAACACAAGTCTGCAATCTGTAAACACACGTTGTTGTACAACCTAACCTATAGCTCAATCTCTGTTACATCAGTAGGTTAATTGTCCAAACTCACAAGTCATCATTCTGAATCTCTTAACAAATCAGTCAGATCCACTGAATCTCATATTATCAGCTTAAAAAAAACTATTTTCTGTGCTTTATATACTCCATGAGATAGTCTTGGGCTGTAATGTGTACAGACTGGTTGTTCACAAGAAAATTACTGTGTCTGCATTTGTGAACGGTCACAGCATGCACTGGATTTAATGAAAAAATATGTTTTACTTTTCAACTAATAATAAGATATGTTTTGTAAATGTGCAGGTGTGTAGTATGAGTAAAATACTAGTATAGTTATGCTAGAAAAAAAGGTTTTAATACAATTTCATGCATAATTGTGATAAGCTTCAACTGTTATGACATTAGTCAGTAGGGGTGTGTGATACTGAATAAAAAATTATATCTCAATATTTTCTGGGATTTTATCAATAATGATAATTAGACACTATTGTCCTGAGTGTCACTGTGCTGATATCTTAATGACTACCATGGACCGCTGACTCCTACATTTTTTTATATTGTTCTGTGTGGTGGTCAGATTCATCTTTTCCAATAGGTTTAAATTGATTTTTATCTTTTAAGGGCATTTTAACCTTTAATAAGCCATTTTATTTCTAAAAGTCAAATTCTTACATTTAATCAGTGAATTAGAATAAGACGACGTTTGGGCTGTTACCACGCAAATGAAATCAGTATCGGCAAAATTCATCTTTGCAGTACTGAGAAAACACAGAAGCCGCATCTGAATTGGCATTTACATGCATTTACACACAGTTTAATGCAGGTCATGAACGCATTTAACCTGCAGTTACAAATGCATAAAAAATGTTTTGACATTTTAAACAAAATGCTGAATACTGGTATCTGAAATTATTTAAATAATAAAAAGATGCTTTAAATGTGGAATTAAAACCGCCAATAGGTGGCAGCACGTCACTGTTAAGTGAGTCACTGCGCTTGAATCAAATCATTTAAACGATTGAATCATTCAGGAACAAAAACACTGTTGGGTTGCTCAGAGACGCACTGTGGCTGTGTTTGGAATGATTTTTGTTGGCGAAAAACGGTGGCAATATGGTGTCTAAAACTGAAGTCTCTTAATTCTTGTCCTTTGAACTGTCAAAAATCGATGTAACATTTGTAATCATGGTACTTTTTGGAGAAAACTGTACTCTTCGTGTAATATTGCTTAACTATATGAAGTGCAATAAGTCTATACATTTTCTATATATATTTTAATAGACTGAATAATGCAGTGAAAGAACGCACTGCTAATGCGTAAGCGCACAAGTCTAGACTTCACGTAATGCGTGCACTGCACTCTGTAGGTGTTTTGAATGGTTTTCGTAAAATACTTGATAATGTCAAATTAAACATCATTAAAACAACAATTACGATATTATCACAGACGATATATGTCGCACACCCCTATTAGTCAGTTCGCACACGTAGGCTACACTTTATGTGCCATTTTCCTACTCATTTCTTATGTTTTTTGTACAGTTTTTTACAGACATTCTGTGCCATTATTTGAATAAGCATCCAGTTTATTCCCAAAGTCACATCATCTTCAGAAACCAAACATTAAAAATTTGAGCAGCTTCAGCTACAGTATGCACTACACTTGAAGGACTTTTTATGTTTATTAAGACAACTATCCAGCATGCCAGTACTGTCTTGCAAACTGCAAAGCAGGAGTAATGTAAGAGTGAGTTTTATCTACCTTGAGTGTGGCGGTCTGGCTCTTGAGCTGCTGTTGTAGTTGACTGATCTGTGCGGCTGAACTCTCTCGGAGTGTGGAGAGGCTGGCCTGCAGTCTCTGAACGTCTTCCACCAGCTGGAGCATCTCGCGGTCCTTTGCGCTAAGCTCCGCCTCCAGACTTGAGCGCGGCACCAGCTCAGCACTCTCATCCTGATTAACACACACACAGACACATACACACACATCAATGAGCACCATACAAACGCACACAGACAAAATCATATAGGGGCACCTCCTACAGTCAGAATTTGGACTGTGTAATGCTTGTGTCACATAAAAGGTGACATGAACAATGCTACAGAGGAGTTCAAGAATAAAGGTAAGGTGCATAACCACCAGAGTATGTTTCACTGGGGAAATAACTAGATAGTTTCCCATGACCATAGAAACTTTGTCATACATTTATTGAAACTACATAGGTTCAATACTACAGAACTTTTGTTAGCAAATTAGTAACGCTGTTCATTTTTACTTTTTTATATCACATTCATACACACTATGCAATTGACCTATCAGCTAGTTTTAGCCAGAGATACCTTGCTGAAGCACAAGATGACATTAACTTTCTGCTTAAGCAGATGAAAACTGTAACTTAATTAGAGTATGACAACCAGAAATATTAACATTTTCGTCTTCACTGTGATTGGGGTTGGACACTTAGGGACATTTTGCTCGGTTTTGGTTGGGTTTAGGGAATGTAATAAAATAAATTCCATTGCCCATCCTCTCAGGACACCTGGAATCAGTGTTACAAGTACCCCAGGTACATCGTTTTTCTATTTTTGTAGCATAAACACCATCAAACTGATGAGAGCATCAGATCTTGCAATGTTTCTCTATGGCGCTGAAACCTAAAGATGTCCGAGTTCTGCTCCCCGTGCAACTGATACTCAACTGCCATTGGCTCATCTGCGTTCGAGGGGAGGGGCTTACCAATAGGTCAACTGGAACACATACATTACTCCTGTAATTACTTTGTGATGGTACTGTAAATAAGGAACTGTTTACTTCTGCTTTGCTTTATTTTCAAATGTTTCATAACTAACTTTAGTAAGAATGTATGCTTAATTGATACAGTTAAGACTATGCAGTGTTTTTACACTTGGTTACTCAATTTCTGTATTATTTCTTTAATACTACTGTTAAATAATGTTTATAAATATTTATTTTTTCTACTATATTTAATTATCCTGCTTCTTTGCTATTATTTATTACTGACCGTCTTCAATAAGCTTTTGTCTTCATTAGTAAAGCAAGCGTTATTATATACATATATATGCTGTTTTTGACAGTTGTTCATAGTGTTGTCTTAAACAATTTTACTTTGTTGACTCAAAACTATCATTTTATGTTAACAGCAGTATTTACATGATTATACAGCATGTATGTTTATATCCAGGGGTTTGTAAGTGGTTTGCAGGTTCGCATGAGCAACCACAATAAGAAATGTGCTGTGAAAATAATAAATTCGCGTACTGCCATGGTTGACAGCTGCTAATGCACAATTACAATTTTAGATTGAGAAACTGTATTACTGTATAAGATGTCTATTCGAACTGAAAGCATAATTCTTACTAGCCGGCAACACACAAAAATAATTTACGTTTGAAAATGATGAAAATTCAAATAAAAAAGTAAATATTATCATTTTATTTTTTTTGTTTACTATTAAATAACTGTGCTTTTATTTAATAATCCCTTTTTATTTAAAATATTTTTGATATTTGGTTTATTATTTTATTTAAAAAAAAAAAAAACGAAATAAATAAAGTCCAATGATATTGTCACTATTAGTAATTTATTTTTTTAGAGTTATATTTAATGGGTCACACTATGTGCCGTGTGAGGACCAAACCAAATCTCCAGGTACTCTTATGAAAACTAGGCTAAAAAAAAAAAAACTTATGTGCACCCCTGTTTATATCAGTGGTTCATATGATTTTAGCAGTGGTTTAGTTTTGTTTTTAAGAAGCTACACTGAGAAACTACATTTTGGCAGTCTTATATTCTTGCTAACAACCAGCTCTATAGCAGAATATGATACGAAACTAGTACGAAACTGAGGAGAACATGTACCGTGTATGGAGTGGAGTCGATCCGTGTCGGCAGTTGGGTTGATTTGCTAGCTGAAATGAGCTGCTCTCTCAGAGCTTCAACCTCCCTCTCAGCAGCTTCTGCTCTCTGCAGTAAAACAACATCAACAGAGTTAAAAACACCGAAGTGTTAGCTTTTAAAGGGACAGTTCACCTTGAAATGAACCAAACGTTTTTTTGGTGCTTGAAAGAACACAAGGAGAGTAAATGATGACCATTTTTAATCTTCTTTTTTTCCTTTTAAAATTCTTACAGATAAAGAATTTATGTAATATTTTCAATAAATTGGAATTTCATGAAAGATTTATAACAGGAATGAATCTGTACCTGATTGGCTCGCTCCAGATCAGTCATCACCATATCAATCTCATCACCCCTGAGAACCAAATAAATTCACCATTATCGCTTTTGTAATACAAGTGTACAAATGCAGAGTTCTTCTATGCTCATTACTTGAGCGTGTTCACACTGTATTAATGTATCACACACTCTTAACACATCCGTCAAACTGTCTTTGAACGTCTCCTTGTAATTAATGCAATCTTTTCGAGTCTGTTCTGCTCCTTCATTGGCATAAGTCATGGTTGACCTTGACACAGAATAAGCAACAACAGTAATGGACCAGACATTATGTTTATTAAGCATTAACAAGCTGTGCATCTTAATTGGTAGACTAAAAATAATGGTTAACTTCACTTCTGATCATTTTTTATCTTTCCTTGCAGGGTATAATCTACGAAACTATATACTTTTCATTATTCTTTGATGAACAGAAAGAACAGCATTTATTTGAAATACATTTTTTGTAACAAATGTAAATATATGTTTTTTTAATTACTGTAATGTGATCTTGCTAAATAAAAGTATTAAGTAAATCTCTGACCCCAAACTTTTGAATAGTTGTGTACAGTGTGAGCAATCAACTTAAATAGTCAGAAGTTAGTTAAACATGAAAGAGTTTATCATATTAGTAATAAATGTAGTAATAACTGAAAATGAATGATGATCCATGTACGAAGTTGTTTAACACAAACACACACTCACTTTGCAGTTGACTCTTCATCATATTTGGTTTTCAGGTCAAAAAGCTCCGTCTGAGTTCGCTCAAGTGCTGCAAAGACACACAACAACACAATGGTCTGCATAATAGCAAAAAATATATAATATAACCTCCAGCGTGCATGCACACACGTGCTCTTTGGCAAAGCTCCTGTGTTTTTAACACATGGAGGAAGAGCTTCTGAATGAATAATTCACTCAAAAATCAAGATTCAATTTTTAACAGAAGATGCGATCTCTATGGTCTGAATGATGGAACTGAACCTTCAATGAAGCTTAAAGTATCTGAAACATCAATATGGGCAGAACACACAATAACACCCGTGTGACTACTGTAATATCAGTTTTAATACATACTGCTTTGCTTTATTTTCTTAAAGAGGAACTGAATGAATTAAAACTGAATGTGTTGCATTGTGAAATCAACACTGTTTGAGATAAACTGCATTGACAAATGAATCTCTTGTGAATATCGAATGAAATTCTTTAAACAGACAGACGGGTCTACTGAGGTCTACTGCAACTACTGTGGTACCTGTCTGCAAGGTCTGGGCTTTGAGTTCAGCGTCCTGCAGTTTACCAGCCAAAGACTCATGCGTCTCCTGGAACTTCCTGTTAGGACGGAACAATTACGGACAGGTGGTTTTTAATTAAATATGTAAAAACTTACAGAATTAAATATTTAAAGAATTTTTATATGATCTTGATGTTTCTCCGTTATGTTCATTTATGTGGATGACTTCCACAAACTGAAGTGGCAGAACAGAACTAATAAATGCAATTAAATGGCTGTTCTATTGCTCTGATTACAGTAAAAGCAACATGTGACTGCTACTCAGACATCTGATTTGTGGATTTTATCAAGATCAGATGGAGGATGATGGGTACTGACCTCTCTTTCTCAGCATAGTCTTTATGAATCTGTTGCTGTTTCTCTAAGACCAGATTTTCTGCATGGTTCTTCATACTCTGCTCATACTCTCTGATCTTCTCCTTTAGTGATTTAATGGTCACCTCTACAAACACAAGGCAAATTTGAACAAAGCTGTGACTAACACACACACAACCTGTGTTAATACACTCTTCTGATTCTTAGTCAGGGGAAGTGGAGCCTGTTGTGAACATCCCTGTGTTTAAACAGCCTTGAGAAATGAAAAATGATGTAGAGGGTTTGCGCTGATATGATGTGTTGTTTACGTGATTATGTAACGTGTGCATCACAGTGCATGTGTACACTGTACCACTTCTGCGTCATGACATTTCTTGCGTACTGGCAGCTGCTTGACAGAGACTGACGTAGAACCCCCAGATATGCACAGTTTAACATTTTTAGATAGCAATGTAATGCAACATTGTTCTAATACCACTTTTTACAGAATGAGTACAATACTAAATTTTCATGACTGGTCAGCGGCCGTGCCATTTGAGTCTCAGCCTAACCTCAACTCTACTACATCATGGAAAAAAGATGACAGGATGTTTCCAGTGATGTATGTGCGTGTTTGTCTCACCCTGGTTCTTGACCTCAGCAAACTCTTTGTTGTATTCTTCAAGTGTCTCACGCAGCTTCTGGTTCTCTGTATCGATGTCATGCATCCTCTGAACCTTCAGATGCAGCTGCTGCGACAGCTCCAACGCCGGCACCGGATCTACACACACACACACAAGAGATAAAGACACAGCCGCAATTAACACCATCTTTAGCAAAGCTTTTAAAATGGACTAGAGTCTGCAAATATGAAAAGATTATTTAAATATGAATCCTGCATTTCTGTGTGTCTTTTCATGAATGAATGCCTTAGACGCCATTGTTACAGAAAAAAATACTTTTACTACTCTTACTACTACAACTTCTACTGGAATTATTATTAAAAAGTAAATTTTTTTAAAGGAAAAATTACACATTTTCTTCCATGTTTTCATTTTAACAGTAAACTTTGCATTTTGTTTGGAATGTTTAATGTTCATTTGATTAAAAAACAGGAAATTGTATTTTTGTTCAACTTTTAAGATACTGCTATTAACTTTCATAATTTCAATTAATATGTATATGTCTGTATATGTCGGTGCACTAACCACGAGGCTACTGGCACTAACATAAAGCCACAAATTTTTAAAGTCTCATTTGTTAATGCATTCATTAACATGAATTATTATTATTAAGTTAAAAGTGAATATAGTGTTTTAATCATTGCTGGTGCCATGAACCCTACCCCCAAACCAAACAGAACCAAACCAAACCAAGGCTCCAAAATGATGCCTATTGATGAATAAAATTTAATTTGACCATTAGAATTAAAATGGAAAAAAATAATTTTGAAAACAGATTTTCTAGGGCCCTAGGTAAATAATATTACTACAATTTGCTATTATTATTTCTACCTATATTATCTGCATTACAAAGGGAAATATTTAAGGATTGTGATGTTTTAATCATGCAGCTCATATCACTGTGACACACAGACATACCTGGCACATCAATCAGACGTTTATAGACATTTAGAAAGGCCGTCTCTGACTCTTTACTCCTCTTGCTCAGCGCATCAATCTAAAACAGACGAAGATGAGAAAATAATATCCACAACAACACCTTCACAAACACTTGGTTGCAGACACGTATCAAACACAAATTGACCGCACTGGACTGTCCATCAAACATATCTACTCATAATGACTGTCCTGTTGTGTTGTGTTGTGTTGACAAATTACATTACACCGCCTATCTGCGGTGCTGAAAAAAGTTTATTTCTTTTATGGCTCAGGAGAAAACTCACCTCAGCCTGAAAACTCTTCAGCAGCGGAGCCACAAGCTTCCTCAGATCCTACATCAGACACATATGAAGAACACAAAGACTGCTAGTTAGACAGGGAAACAAAAGCAAGCATGCAAAGTAACATGATCTGACACTCGAAATATTACAAACACTTCAATGTACTTCACTTCACATTTCATACACACTCAAAACACTTCACTTCCCATAGCACCAGTGTATCCCTCAGAAGCCCTCTGCCATTACACCAGCTATACTGACTGGCAGACATCATGCTTGCTTTTACGCCACTAGTAGCCACACCAATAGCTCAAGATGTTGACACACCACTTGTTGGGTGTGCACCAGGCCTGTCATAATAATATTACCACTTTCATTTTGCTGACCTCAATAATGCCAATTATCTTTACATAAGAATGATGTTACCAACATTTTAGCCAGTCACACTGCTTCCTCCACACACAAAGCAGAAAGCAAATGAACTTGATTTCCATTGATGATAATCAACCGATTTTAAATAAGACAAACCGTTCTTGAGAATATGGTGGGGTATGCTTGATGTGTGTGTTGTATGTGTTGTGTCTAATGTATTATCAATAGTTTTTTAAAAAAAATAAACATTTAACAGCATTATAATCATTTTAAACAACTCGATCATAGTCAGTAATGTCAGACATTGTCATTTGAGCTGCTTGATCTGAAGCTCAAGAGTAAATGAACAGCAGTAAACTAAAGCACTTCGCTAACAGCTTGTAATATAACTTACATCTGCACAAAAGGCCACAAATGCACAAGCAAATTAAGTTATGTGCTAGTCTGAAATTGTAAATGTGTAGATGTGATCTGCTTGTAACACCACACTAAAATAGACATCTAGGTCACAAAGAATTCACATATTAGCATTATAGTGTTATTATAAAGTGCACATCCTGCACTTAACTACACTTTTGTTCTCCAGTCTGGACCTCATGTTGTCACAACTCTTCCAGCAATCATAAAAACTGAAAAATATACTTTCATATATATATTTTCAAGTGACACAGTCATTGTCTTCATGCTCAGTCACTGCTGTCACGTTCAGTTACTGGAGTCCTAAGGTACTTGTGCACATTTCCTAGTTTTATTTATTTAGGATATTTAATTTTTTTGAAGTTCCGGCTCCACTGTCTAAATATGTACACACAATTGAAAACAAACATGCTTTGAAGCTTTGACTCTTTCAGAATCTACTGCCAGACGAGGGCTGATGAAAAGGAACAGGGATTGTGAGGGAGGAGTGTATCCCATAGCCAGACACCTAAACAAATGCTCGAGAGAAAACTAAAACACACAACAGGAAGTTCACCTCTGGAGTGTTCTTCTTAAATTCACGGCTCTGGTCGATAAGTTTTTTCCTGGACTGCTCGCTGTCATCCTGTCGGCTGGCCAATAGTGTGGCGGTGCTGTCTAGCTCTCTCTGAAATAGATTAAGTCACAGTTAGGCAGAGCAGATAAACTCACTTTACAAATGATAGAATTCGTTTAAATTTTTTATTTAAATTCATGTTCTAGTTGGCACACCTGCAGGAACCCTGGGGTCTTTGTGCTGATAAGTTATGTATACAATTTTATGTAATATTTGTATCGTTTTGTTTTTGTATTGTGGTTTATTTTGGCATCCAATTTTTTGAGGAGGCAAAAATATTAAAAAATCGTAAAAAAATACCCATCTCTGCCAGAATCAAATTAGAAAACGCTGTTCTCACGTGTCTGTCTTGAATTTACATGTGTATCTGTGTTTATTTACAGATGTATAAGCCACTGATCTATAACCCTGAGATGGAAATTTACTTGACATATATACTCTGCAATCTAAATTCTTATTTGTTTTCATATTTGCACACAGTTTGCAGGACATCTTAAATCACTGCTATGAATACTCTTTGCTATGCAATCTATGCACAGTTTGAATAAAAGTTTTAGTTTAATGCTAAAGGACCACATACACAATGAAAAGTTGTGACAAGTACATTTAAATATGATCTGATCTGATCTATTATAGCTCAGTGTCTTAGTCAAATTGTGATGTCTGACATAGTGAAAGCAATTTTGACGTATCGTCGACTGTAAACAAGAAATCGTCACAGCTCCCTTTAAACGCTGAGGGATTAGGAAAAGTCTAAACAGACAAGTTTCAACTATTGGTCAAGCTTCTTTAGGCCAAATTATCTGTACCGTTAGCAAACACATTTGTGTGTAGCATTAAATGAAAGTTCGTGCCTGTTTTGGCTATATGTGACTACTTTGGAAGATGTTTACATCACAGCGACATCAACAAACAAAGACAACCAATAACCGATCAGCCGATGCAGGAGCACAGCATCTCTACCGTCGCCAAACACACATGAACACATGAAAAGAACATGTAATCGACATCCACTGACCTGCAGCTGCTGCAAGTCAAAGCGCTTCCAGTACTGACACACCGATGCCGCACTAGTAGCCGCCATCTTCAGTTGTCACACGACATGACACGACGGCAAATGTTGCTGTTTCCTAACGGACACACAAGCCTCTGTCAGCAGGCGGCGCTCGGCGGCTCAGAAAGCCCAGTTCTCCAGAGTATGGGGTTCCAATTGTGCCAAAAACGAGTCGACTGCTTAGTGCAGGGGTCACCAAACATATTCCTGGAGGGCCGGTGTCCTGCAGAGTTTACCTCCAACTTTTCTCAACACACCTGACTGGAAGTTTCAAGTACACCTAGTAAGACACTGATTAGCTGGTTCAGGTGTGTTTAATTAGGGTTGGAGCTAAACTCCGCAGGGACACCGGCCCTCCAGGACCGGATCTGGTGACCCCTGGCTTAGTGCATTGTACTGTAAGGCTCTGTTTACACTAGTGGGTTTTCGTTTTAAAACACTGTTTTAAAATGAAAACGATCCTTGTCTAAACTGGCGTTTTCCTTGCATTTTAGAAACGATCTCCGTCTACACTACACAACCGAAAACGCATGTCATATGACTATTCGTGCAGGAACAACCATATATATGTATAGGTAGATGCCTTATTATTAGATGGTGGACGCGTCTACGTCAAATTCTGCATCTACCTATACATATCTATGGGTACAACAATGAGCATGATGTTATTGTTTACACAGTCACCAAGGATACACAGAGAGAATGTGGGCAGCCACGCCATCGTTTTCAAAAGTCTCTGTTTTGGTCCGTTTACACTGTCTCCATTTTCGAGGGTTGAAAACGCCGGAGTAGTGTAAACAACAGCCGTAACCGTAGCAAAAGTTATGTGTTTTAAAACGAAAACACACTAGTGTAAAAGCAGCCTAAGTTTGTCTTTGTCTGCAGCCTACTTGTTCAGTTGAATCGTATATGTTGACGTGTATGTTGTCTGTTGACATTATCTTACTGTCGTCCTTACTGTTGTTTTGTTCTGTCATCTTTACTGTCATCTTAGGGGCCATTCACATGTCGCTCCTAAAAACGTGTGGAAAATGCTAGACTTTCACCTTCTTTCCAAAGCGCTCTGTAGCTTGCGCTGCTGTTGCTAAGCAACCATGACTTGCTCTCTCCATGAAGACTCGGAAGTTTCAGCAAAGGATAAATGGGTTTCCAACACAAAAAATCACTTGCAGTAGCTCTGCTACTAAATGTATTTTAAAATGGGTATCCCTGTACAGCTTTGATCAGCTGTTCAACCATCTTGGCTGAGCTTTCAGTGTTATTACAGGAAAGGATGAAGCTGATTGGTTGGTTCTTGTCACATGACCTGTGCTGGGCTTGCTGCATTCTAAAAAGTTGAGATGTTTTCATCAAAATGCAGCACAGAAGCCCCTTGAAAAAATGTGTGCGCATTACGACCACATCGCTTTCATTATGAGCGTGCATACTGCGCGTCTACATTTGAAATAACAAACTGGATCACGCAAAAGATGCGACATGTGAACGGCCCCTTATTCTGTCATCTTTACTGTCGTCTTGTTCTGTCGTCCTTAATGTCATCTTATTCTGTCATCCTTATAGTTGTCTTGTTCTGTCATCCTTACTGTCATCTTATTCTGTCATCCTTACTGTCAGGACTTACAGTAAGGATGACAGAATAAGATGACATAAAGGACAATAGAACAAGATGACAGTATGATGACAGAGCAAAATGACAGTAAGATTAACAGTAAAAATGACAGAGAATAATACGGCATGACGACAGATTAAGATGACATCAACAGACAACAAACACGTCAACATATACTGATTCACCTGAACAATTAGGCTGCAGACAAAGACAAATGTATTTTGGCACAAATTGAACCCCATACATAGAGCCGCTTCAAATCTCACAACGTTTGTGCATAAATGAAGACATTTGTTCGATTAAAGTTTGCACATTTAAGTCTCACACATCAAACGTGCCCGCGATGCAAATAAAATATGCCCTAGCAATCTCAATTAAATGATGAAAGGAATCATGAATCAATAATCAAAAACAACTGCGATTGGTTCATCCTGGAAAACGCTGAGAGAAGTAACATTTGTCATGCCATAGATTAGATCTTAATAAAAATACACAACGAGGAGAAACAATATTTAAAATTATCATCTGTCTAAAATAAAATGATAAATTACGGACAGACCCATTTCATGCTAATTTGACATTGTAACTTGTGTCTATTTATTTTATTTCTATAGTCATTTGAACGAATGATACTATGGTGAAGGTTCGCTCATTAATATGAATTATTATCCGTACCTCAACCCTCCAGGAAGATTGGCCAGTAAAGGCAGCGTATACTTATTAATATTCATGAGGTAAGCCGTAGACATAGTAGAATGCGGAATTTCGCAGGTGGTTAAAGTTAGTACACGTGTCATTCACTTCCGCTGTCTTCTGTTCGCTTTCCATGCCTGGTCAAACATGGACGAGAAGCTTCATTTAGATATAGAGGATTTCTCTGAGGAGCAGTTCATGGAGAGTTTCTTGAAAGAAATTCAGAGTGAAGAGGCTGTTTTCATCATCGGGATATTTGTGGCTTTAGCGCTAGTGATTCTCACCATCGGTAAGAAGCAGCTTTATTGTCAAATGGCCTCAATCAAGAGGCATATCAGAGCAAGCATTCATACAAGACATTTTTTTTAGAATTAGTCAGCATAACTATTAGTATTGTTATTGTTGTTTATGTTTGCAGCATCTAGATTTTACACGTCTTAAATACATTAGATGTTTCACAGAAATATTTGAGGCATTTGCGAGGATTCAAATCAAAATAAACGAGTGACATTACTGTATGAACAAGGATTGTTTATAACAGATGGTGTGACCCATACAGAGATCTGATTTCACTATCATTGGGATTACATGAAGAGACGCAATTGAGACCAAAGCTTACATGTAGAACCGTGGCAAAGATGCTTGAAATGAACTAACTGTAGACTATGCACAAGTGAAGTTGAGAAAGGCCTGTCTTGAAGACAATGCACTAATACTGATTTGATTTAGTTGAGAGAAGTGAACTGAAAAATAATAACCTTTCATGGCATTGTTTTTAAAAAATTCTCCCTTTACAGTAGTTTTTAAAAACAGTGGTTAAAACTTTTACCAGTACTGTAATTGAGTGGCTCCCAGAATAGCCACACTAGTGTCAACCCTGACATTTTAATATGAATTGTCGGTAATTATTATTTATTTTTAAGTGATTTTTCCCTTGCCATGTTTCCTTTCTGTGATTCAATGAGAATTTTACAATAATCAAAACTTTTTTTAAAAGGGGTAATGAAAGATGCATTTATAATGTTAGTAGGATTTATTTTTTACATCTAAAACTGTCATGGTTTAAAAATGAAAGGCCATTTTCTACTGTGATTTTTAGCCTTCTGATATAAACACTCTGTTTAAGGGCTGTGTTTTGTGTAAACACTCACTGCTGTGATTGGGCTTTGCATATAAAATAATTATTACATCTGGACATCATAAAAAATTAATTAAAAAACAAAGTAGATTTACAGTTGTCGAGATTGACCATGAACAACATCATTATGTCAAGATTGTCTAACAGTGTGTGAGTCCTTACATAGCAAAAATTTGACAGTTTTGAGTTCTGAACTGTACACTGTTTTATAGTGCAGTGATCTCTTATTGTTATGATACAGAGAATCCGAAATGCAGAAAGCTTTCATGGTTGACTTCTTTTTTTTCTGACTTTTCACACACAATCTTTTTCGGACATTTTAGTTTTCTTTGGGAATTTTTGGGGAACCAGTAAAGCAAGGAATGCTGTGCTGCTGCTGGGACTCTGTGACTCAGGGAAAACTCTTCTGTTCACTCGAGTGAGTAACTGTTCCGACTTGGTGTTCATAAAGGATTAAACAATGTAAACATTCTTACAGATTGGAAATAATTTGCAGTGTTTTTTCAGTTATTACTAGGTAAGTTTGTAAGAACGCAGATGTCCATCACAGAGAGCAGTGCCACATACAAGAGCAAAAGTGACAGAGTAAGTGATTTAATGTCACTTCATATGCATCCATTATGACTGTGTGAATTTGATGTTTTGAGGCACGTACGTGGATTTTAAACATACAGTTCAACTGGCAAAATAAGAGTTTAATGTTACGATGTTTTTGATCTTGCAGGGCAACAGTTGGACTCTTATTGATGTTCCCGGTCATGAAAGTTTAAGAGTTCAGATTGTGGAGAAGTACAAGGCTGTGGCTCGGTGAGTTATGAAGGATGAAGATGAATATTAGCTTTTCTGATTGGGGGTTTGTGTGTAAAGGCCTGTTCCCACTCAATGACGATATTAGTTACGTGGAAACTTTTGAATGAAAACAATGGTTTCCTCCGATCCTGCTCACTGCAGGAACACTCACATGATGACAGTCTGCCTTTTTGTAATATGCAGAACTTTTTTCTTTGAACTGCTGAAGCAAGTTAAGCAATCAGTCAAGAGATGAGCTTTTCTCTCATTTCTTGAGTCGCTGCTGCACAATCCAGCACATTAGTTGTCAGCTAGTGAAAGACAGTGGATGTGGGACCTCTGATGTCTTTGCACACTACCTGTTTTTTGCAATCCATAAGCCCTTTGGACCACAGACACAATTTCATTCTCTCACTCTGGAAACAAAGGAAAGTACACAAATAATTAATACACAAATATAATACATGTGTATGCATGCAACTGTGCTCTTTTATCTCATGCACATAAAAAAAAAAAAGAATTTGAAACTGCGTCAAACACACAGGTAATGGAAACAGTGCATTCAGTTTAAAAATTACATTTTTTAAATAAACTTTTCCCACAATTTAGGTCCAAATCTGTTGAGACTATGAGCCTGTATTTTCTTTTTAAATTCACTATAAAATATATTTTTAATGGAATGTTATAATATTGATTATAAATTAATTATTTGTGCATATCTTTTTTTTTGTTTGTTTTTTTCGTGTGCCCTCATAATCAAAAGCATCCCATCCCATAATTTGTTTGGACTTTGTGGTGCATATATGAGCAAAATCAGAGGTAGCACTTTATTTTACAGCCCTGTTCCGTATGTACGTACTATGTAGTTATTGCAGTAACTACAATAACTAGGAAGTAACCATGAACCTACCTCTAAACCTAAACATAACCCTTGTAGTTATCTTATATTTTACCCAGTATTTCCGTAAATAAATCATGTTCTGTATTCCTGAAGATACATCATAAACAGCTGCTTGATCAGCGACCCGTTCTTGCTCTCCTGTGAATTTGCTGTTCATTTACGCTGATCACTGATTTACGCTGTCGGCGTAAATAAATGTTCAGTCGTTTATTGGTACTTCTAGCTGCTAGATATTCAGACTAAGACCTTTTTCCGAACAAGGTGCACTTGGTTGAGTAGCTGAAATGTCTTTAATGGATTTTCACTCCTCGGTTGTGTTGCAGAGCCATTGTGTTTGTGGTGGACAGCAGCATCTTCCAGAAGGATGTCAGAGATGTGGCTGAGTTTCTCTACTCCATCCTCACAGACAGCATAGTGGCAAAAAATGCCCCAACACTTGTGGTAGCCTGCAACAAACAAGGTTATTGTTGAATTTAGCATTCTCTATCAAATACAGTCCATAGTGCTTTTAATATGTGACCCTGGACTGCAAAACCAGTCTTAAGTAGCACAAGTATATTTGTATCTTGATGTGAGAATTGGCTTATAAAATAAATATAAATGTACCAAAGAGAAAACACAGAGCATCAATTTGCTTGATTTTATGTATTTATGTCCCCATACTTGCTGGTCAAGAAGAGAGTCTAAATGCTGCACACCAGTAATGAATGTTTCAAAGAAATGTTTTCTTTAATAAATACTTGCAAAGTGAACCATTCAAATGTGATTTGCTTTTCAGAAATACATGTATGTAAATACAGGCATTTCATATGTCTGGTGTACATGTTTGTTTTCTTTCTCTTCTTAATAGATATCACTATGGCAAAATCAGCCAAATTAATTCAACAGCAGTTGGAGAAGGAGTTGTGAGTATTCGCTTACTTAAGTGTCCATATTAGGCTCATTTACGTGTTCATAATTTTATATTCGGTGTCTGCTAGAATGCATTAGTAACAATGTTTTTCCAATACTGCAGCACCTCTTTTCGCTTTCTGCCTGAAACACTGATTAGTTCTTGTCTCTTTAAAGCCTTAACTTCCAAAAACAAATAAAAAAACCAAAACAACAACATCGTTTTGATTGGTCAACCACTTAGATATGGGCTTTGCAGATGGTTTACATCCTCGAGATGTTTCTCCATAAAACATCTAGTAACATTCATGTTACCTGTTTTGCTATTCATTTTAAAGGATTGATTGTCGGTTTGTGTCTTCTCCACAGGAATACTCTAAGATTGACACGGTCTGCAGCTCTCTCCTCTCAGGATGGGGCTGTTGGGGGTTCGGTGTATTTGGGTAAGAAAGGCAAAGATTTCGAGTTCTCTCAGCTGGCCAATCGCGTGGAGTTCATTGAGTGCAGTGCACACGGAAGCAAAGGAGAAGATGGGGACGCTGATATCGACGCTCTAGAGAAGTGCCTGGCCAGGATCTGAAGATCTTAAATCTCGACAACTTGAATTAAGCTGATTCATAAACTTGTAATGTAGAGCATTTTTTGGTCCTCTCTGGATTTTTTTTTTCAGTATTGTTGTACCAATCCAACAGTATGCATCATGTCCTAACAGATCCAGCACATTGGTTATTCAACTACAATCAATGTAGTTTGTATGAACTTAAACATTGGCACTTCTGTTTGGTTTTCCTTGCCTTAGTGTTTTCACTTTTCACTCCAGGGCTCTTTTGGAGTTAAAATTGGAGCCAGGTCAACATTTTACTACATCTATTCAACTGTGTTGTATTTTGTTTTGCTAGAGGCAAGTGAGGCTGTAAATTATATTAAAGATGGCTTATAGCTACTTGTTTTCATGATGCTTTTCCAAAGTTCAAATGTTTACGCTATACTTTGAAGTGTATTTTAAGAGAGCATTCCAGGTTCAAAACAAGCTCTTTCTGTTTATAATAAGATTTTGATCATATCTACCTTATTTTTCAATGCGGAAGTAAGCCGTTTTCTTTTAACAAGCAAGAGTTCCGGTCCATTAGCCACTGTAGGGAAAAAAAGAGAAGAATAACATAGTGCAGAAAGCGGTAAAACTGCTGTTCATAATTAAGATCATACATTAAAATAGACACATTAAATTTACACATGGCTGCACACGCTCTAATGGGAAAAATAATGTGAATAGGATGTCTACTGACAGACCAAATGAAAACGGTTTCATGCAGCAACACTAATTACACAACTTTTTGCCAGCCTGGCCTAGAGATGATTTGAGCTAAATTTGGTGAAGATCAGATGAACTGTCTAGGACAAGTTAGAAAAATGGAAATCATAAGTGAAAATTTGAGCTCTTGGTGGTGCTAAAGGGTTTGAGATAGAGACCTCATTTTTTTATAAGGTATATTTATAATCTCTCCAACAACGTAAATTTTGGAGTACTTTATAAAAAATGAGTCTTCCCATTACGAGGGGATATTTGACTCAAAGTGATTTACATGGAAACGTTTTTACCTTTATAATGGCATTTTTCTAACTTTATTAAAAGTATGTAATCTTTTATTTCATAATATTTTTAAGCTTTTTAAAATTTCTAATTAAAACAACAAAATAAGTTACAAATTAAATGAAATCAGTACTGACAAATTTAATTTGTACTACATAGGTGGCACAGAAGAACTCAAAAGTGGCTTGTAGGTGTATTTTCCTGTTTAATGAGGCTCAGAGGTGCCATGAGTGCAATAAAACTCATAAATTCATGTTGAGATTAATGTTTTAAATGTAACATTTTGAATACAGAAATATTAAATGACTTAAATAACAGAAAAGATACTTTGAAAATGAAACTAAATCTGCCAGTAGGTGGCGGTAAATCACTGATTTAATTACTGAATCATATCATTCATTTGATTCGTTTGAACGGCTGATTCATTTAGGAATAAAGCAAGTGACTGTCTATGAATGTGAAATTGAATCATTGACTCACTAGATTCATTTAAAAAACGCACATTCATTCATAAACGAAACAGCGCTGTGTTTGAATGGAGATGCACAGCGGCTCAGTTGTGACTTGTTTCAGACTATTTTTAAATGACGAAATAGAGCAAAATCAGGCAATAGTGTTATAGTCAGACAATGTCACTTAATATTAACTTCTTGTTTATTTAACTGTTGTATTAAACCAATATCTCATTTACAAACTCCCTTAAAAAAATCACTCAAAGCTGTCACTCATCTTAGTTCATCGCAATCTCACAAAGTTCCATTATAATTAACTAAGCTCTCTACACTGCACAATCAATCTCTTATTTACACTCTCTTTACACTTTGTTTATGAAAGGATTTGTGAGATGTCTGTCAACGTTGCAAAATCACGTAGAAACCTTTGAAGCTCCTATGTGAAGCGCAAACACAAATGTGCTGATGGGGTCAGTCGCACATGGTGCTCCTAAATATTTTTTGTACAGTCGCACGCCCAGTGACGTTCTATGAATACTTCAACACAACAGATTTCACTCATAAGGAAAACTGATAGCTTGCTCCAAAATTCATTACGGTCCAGGGTCTATAGCTCTTGTTCCTACTTCGCATTGGTGTTCTTTTCATAGCCTCCATACTTTTTTCATACAATTTGTGGACCATCTGGGCATACTACATCCACCATGTTATCATTGTCAAGTGACCTACAACATCAACTGACCCTGACAGGTGATCTGACCAATCATATTGCCTAATCCACCATTCTGTCCGACAAATCAGACAGAGAGTAGATTAACTTCGGTGGACTTAAACTTGGTTTGCTGGTTTCACAGATAAAACAGGATTAGACCATAGTTCAATTAGGACATTAAAATAATTTTTACAAACATGCCTTAGAAAAAACATCACTGGTGTGCATCTTGAGACAAAACAAGGGCATTGACATATTTCAAGATCAATCAGTTCAAGTTTTCTTCAGTTGAAACAGCTTAGACTTACATTTTAGCCTTGTCTGTGAAACCGGGGGAGTGTGTGTGTTAACATCTTTCTGTGGTTGAAATAAAATGTTTGTGTTTTAAGTAAAGAATAAAAGTCGATCGGTTCAACTTTTCGCCAGCATGGCCTAGAGTTGATTTGTGCTAAATCTGAAGATCAGATGAACTGTTTAGGACAAGTTAGAAAATTCTGAAAATTAAAATGGAAATCATAAATGTACATTTGAGCTCTTGGTGGTGCTAAAGGGTTTGAGTTAGAGACTTCAAATTTTTAAAAAGGTATATTTATAATCTCTCCAACAAGTTTGTCAGATTTCATGACTTTTCTGCGAACAGTCAAAAGTCGACTGGTTCACGTTTCGATTGATCTAATAAGGCAATACAGTGATCTGTCACAACACATTAAAGAGCCACAAAATGTTATTTATTGTGTGAATTTCTTTAAAAATTACAACATTTTAAAGCTTTGGTATAAAACCTTGTTTTATACCAAAAGTAACCTGCTCTGTCTTGTCTTTCGGCTTGTCATCAGTCTCCGCCTTGCGCCATGATGTATTTTTCACTCCGTGAGATCATTATGTGTAGTGTGAGAGTGGCATTGTTTGTCGGAGAGAGCAGAAGTAACTAAGGAGGGCGGGTTTTTGCGAAAGGTCAATTGTGTTTCTTTCCTGCCATCTACAAATTCTCTCTCATGGCCTCATAAAATAGTAAAGTATCTCTCAGATGCACATACCAGAATCTTGGTGAAAGCAGTTTTAAGAATACTGGGATTTCAGACATACTGCTCATTTCTCCTGGTCAACATGCCTACTCATTTCGACACACCTGGTTGAGGCTGATTCACAAGAGCTCCACTGGGCTGAGATGAAAAATGGTCCACCCACTTTAAAAGGTGTGTGCTTTTTCATTATGCTTTTGGCATGTTTTGCTTTTGTTAGTTTTTTTTAGATGCAACAGAAATGGTCATCCAACATATTTCACCAAGTCTTCAGTTCACCTCAAACTAAATTTGGTCATACAAGCAGGAAAAACACTCAGTGAAATGCAACCATTTTAGTCACTCTGAAAAATGCCAAAACCAGACCAAAAGATGAGCAACAAATGACTGAGAAAGGCATAATTTAATACATTTTTTGCATTCCCAAACATTATAGTTCATCCAGTGAATACACAGATAGGCTGGAACTTTGATCCGTTACCAGCAGACTTGGCTTTCCCTTCAACACGGCTGGACAAACCCAGTTCACCTTCTCCCCATGATTAAAAGACAGTTTTGGCACAGTTTTTCCACGTGTCTCTGAACTAGAGGAAGCACTGCCAGCTTCTGCTTCCGCACCACTCATTTGTTGTTTTTGGTTTTTGTTATTTCCTTGAACTTGAGACACTGCCTTCGCTTTGGCTTTAGGTCTCTTTTTGTGGCTCTTACGCTTCCTCTCATTGACCACCAAAGCATCTTCACTGAGGTCCCAGAGAGCCACGAGCCCATCGTTTCCTCCGGTGGCCAGCCAGTACGGGTGGGAGAGGAAGCTGATGAAGTGTGCCTGCGATGCTCCCTGACTATGAGCCTTGAACATCCCTCGTTCTCTGAGCCTAGAGTCTTCAGACACCCGCAAAAGATGGACACAGCCATCTTCAGCAGCACAGGCAAACACGTTACCGCAGGACGCGATATCGACGCAGTGTGCGAGTGGAGGGTTGAACATCTGCCCCGCATTCTGGGGATGAGCATCTTCTTCCTGTGTGTCCTGCAGACTGTAGGTCCACTGCGGACGCACCTTTGGCAGGTTCCACAGCAATACCTGCAAAATAAGAAACACAAATCAAACAAATTGTTTCATTCAGCATTACATTTAGGTCTACCTAGTCCTGTCGCCTCTCAATTTTCAATGTGTGTGTGGTAAAAATTCAGTACTATGAATGAGACAATATATAGACCATTTAAACATTCGGCATGTGCGTGCAGCATGGTTGCAGAAAACCTGGGAGAGATAGCTCTTACAACTAGAGAATTACACGGATATGGTACAAAATACTTAGATTATATGGATTAGATGTCATTTTCAAAATGTTATTCGCATATTACAAGAGCTTGTCACCCATAAGCATTGTTATTCAACGAAACTGTCGTTAGATAGTGGGATAGTAGGGATGTGACAAGATCTTGTAGCACGAGATCTCGCGAGATCCGATGTGTCATTTGCAAAACATTTTGCATTTCTAAAACATTAGAGCTGCACGATTAATCCTTAAAGTATCGAGATCTCGATTCAAACACCCACGCAATCTTATTCCTGAATGACAACGACTTAGCTGTATTAGGACTGTTTCACATCGCGAGTGTCAGTGGAGCGTGAGAAGCAGGTTTTGTCGCTGCCCATGTTAATGAATCAGAGGGTCGGGGTAAATGTGAACGCAGAAAGAGCAACACAAACAGTCTTTTCAACCACATTGTAATCATTATTTCGGTGTTACAGACATTTAAATAACAGAAGTACTGGGATACAAGTTTATAGTTTGGGTATAAACACGTATTGTCTACAGTAGCGATCAAAACGAAAGTATCTTAACACTTGTATGTCTTGTAACGCTTATCCTCTTCCGCCAGGAGGTGGCGACAACTGCCCGTTTAAAAAAAAAGTATGTCGTTGAATCATTCATTCAGGAGATTTTAACAGTCAAACAAGTCTTAATGAAGTAAGACAATGACTCCTTCATTGAATGTTTTTTTGTTTAAATGAATATATGTTTTTAAAAGACTTTAGCAATTAACATTTTGTCAGAACCACTAGTAAATCATGTTATTTTGTTTAGTTTTCTAATCTTTTTTTCTCCAGAATCGTGAGAGAATCATGGTCTCCAATTTATTAAAAACAGCTGGGATTCTCAATTTATCCAGAATCGTGAAGCTCTTGTTTAAATGTTGTTTATTACTGCAAATAACTCATTAAAATGGAAGTTCCATTTCATAAAGTTCAGAATGCACCTACATTTTTTTTGCATTTTGTCTTTTTACAGCTGAATAAAATACTATTTTCCCTATGTATTTCATCATTGAGGATTTCTTAAGAAAAGAAAATCTCGTCTCGTATCGTTCTCGTGAACCCAGTCTCGTGTCTCGTCTCGTCTCGTGGGATAAGTGTCTCGTCACACCCCTATGGGATAGTCTTACAGATTCGAAACAGGGATGACGTTTTTTTGTGGGCGGTTCAAGTAGCAGTTCATGGAGCCATGGAATAAAAGAATTAAAAAAGGTACATCTGATTTTATATTTTAAAATTCTGACTTTATTCTCGCAATTCCGAGATTATATCCCACAACTCTAGAGGAAATTCTCTCTATTCCCCTCGGCTCAGAGTTTATATCCCACACTTTTTTCCCCCTCAGAATTAACAAACTCACTAGTTTTGTTAAATCGAGTTATAAAGTCCGAATTAGGAGACATAAACTTGCACTTGTTAGGAAAAAAGTCAGGATTGTGAGATAAAATAACAAAATGTTATGTATAAATGTTAATAGTAATAGGTTTAAATAATATTTCATGCTGTAACTGTAGGGCTAATACAATACGTCCCCTATGAACAGCATATGTGAATATTATGTAGACCTATTATTTAAATCAAATTTATGCTTTAAAAGTAGAGAAATCATAGCAGTTTTCTGTTTAAGTATGTCTGCATTTAGCTTCAAATGGCGTCTTGAATTATTTGCATTCTGATTTTGACATCAAAAGGCATCAAAATCATCAAAAATATCAAAATATTTTTTTTCTCCTATTCCATGGATTTTACCCATTTACCTCCACTTGTTACCAGTGTTTTTCTGCAACCACTATGCGTGCGCAACTGCAAGTGACGTCTACTCAAAATGGGTCTATAGAATTTCAAAATTACACAAAAATGTAACAATTGACAAACCATAATGTGGTAAATTCAGACAGAAAACATTACCCTTGCCACCATAATAAATTCTCCCTGTTGCCATTCTTCACTACTTTGATTATACAACAGAGGGTGCAATTTCCATCTTGTGTGCACCAGTATTGCCTGTCCATAATTTAAAATTAGCTGCAGAGTTTGAGAGCGTTTTATCTACCAGTTTAACCAGGCAGCACTTTCATATAAAGTACAAAAGGGTAGCTGACAAGACTCATACAATGTGTAAATCGTGTAAAACTATAAAAGCACCCCAGCAAGGTCAATCTTTTTCAGCTCTTCTTTTTATGCAGGAGATATTTCTCAAATATTTTCATGAGATATTATCTTATTTGATGCGTGCTAGTGCAATAATAATGAACACAGCCTGAGCCATAATGTCAGATTTGTGAGCAAATAAATCTTATGCACTTTTTTTTTTTTCATCGATGACACTTAATTGATTACAGTTTTAAACAATAACCCTTCACAACATTTTTAACTGATGAGCTCAGGAAATAGCTCAAGCCAAAACTCAACACCTCAAAAAGCCACAAACTGCTGTTAACACACTGTCTTCACTTTGTCCTCTAACAGCTCCTCCCACTGCTTCACAGACTGACACCTATTTTACTAATAATCAGCATCAGCAACTAGGTGCCTCGTTTATAAAACGTGTATACAAACTAGGGCTGTCAGTCGATTAAAATAATTTGGGGGGGGTGAACTATCCCTTTAATGTTTTTATTTTTATTATTTTATTATTTTTCTTTTTAATGAAATGATACTCTAAATAAGAAACTAAATCTGCTAGCAGTTGGTGGTAAATGTCTTTATGAGTCATTCATTCGATTCGTTCAAACGGCTGATTCATTCAGGAATGAAGTAAATGTCTCTCTTTATGAATGGGCTTTTGAATCATTGATTCACACGATTTGTTCAAAAAGCAGATTCATTCAGAAACTAAATACCGCTGTGTTACTCAGAGACGTGTTTAAAATATAACACAATATCAAATTCTTATTTACTGAACTGTTGTATAAAATCACATTTAAGCTTGTGAGACTGGGACAAGCACAGCACTCGTGTCATATTGCTCTTGCTGCCCGTATGATATCCTGTGATATGTGATATATATAAATATGAGACAAAATACATACGTGGCATTTTTTTGCCCCAATATCTTGAGTTTTAGGGCATAACTGCATGTATGGAGTTGTTGCCCACATGTATGCACAGTTGAGAAATGATATTAGATCAATTGTAGGATGTTTTCTACGCAACCTTTTACAAACGAGGCCCCTGATCTTTACACCACACATTCAAAGCCAAGCACTGTCCACATTCATTCCTCTGTTCTCCTCTTATGGACAACGATGTCTCCGATATTCTCATTTCTAGCCAACCTACATCCTGTCCCTCTTCTAATGGAGCTCTCTGCAACACTGTTACCTACTCTCACTTACATCAACTTCTTACATCAACATCTCTCAACCATCTCCCCATATTCAAGCAGACTCAGGTAAAACAGCACTCAATCCTACAGCAGCTTTCTTGTCAAAAAGCCTCTGCTTTTCTCTTAAAGTACAGAAGGTGATTGCGCAGGCTCTGCATGTCTCTGTGTGAATGAATGCCGTGGTTTCATCTCATACACAAACTCAAACACGTGTGATGCTTGCGATGTTTGCAGCACCTGTGTCTCAATATATGAACACATGAAATTAATCTCCACAGCTGCTTTGAGTCACTTACGCAGCTTTACACTACGGGTATGCAATATTGATAAAAAATAATATCTCAGTATTTTCTGGGATTTTATCAATAACGATAATTAGACGACATTTTGCTGAGTGTGTTATTGTGCTGGTATCTTACGGACTACCACGGACAGCTGACTCCTACATTTTTTTGATATTCTTCATATTCTGTGTGGTGGTCAGTTCACTCTTATAGAAATGAATCTTTTCCAATAAGTTAAAATAGATTTTTACCTTTATGGGCAATTTAACCTTTAAAAAGCCATTTTTTCTAAATGTGTGCATTATCTTTTGAGTCAGATTCTTACATTGAGCTGTTACCAAGCAACTGACATCAGTATTAACAAAATTCATCTTTGCAACGCAGAGGAAACACAGAAGCTGCATCTAAAGTGGCATTTAGATGTATTTACACACTTTTTAATGTAGGTCATGAATGCATTTAACCTGCAGTTACAAACGCACAGAGGCGTAATTTACGAGTGGGACGGGTGCACTAGCACTACCCAGAAGGCTATAGCTCCAATGCTACTGTCATTTTTTTTAAAGAAAGGGACAACTTCTCTGATATATTCCACTCTGACTTTAACACACTGAAAGAAAATTGGATTCCTCAAACCACTTTATAGGAACCGTAGCACAGACTTGTCAGCTTTTCATTCAAAATACCCACCACCTAGTAAAGCTGTGCATTAAGCCCCATGCATTGGTGGGTAAACTGTCTTTGCATCTTACCTGCATGTCGAGTCCTGCAGACACTAAACTCTGAGGCCTGTGAGGTCGGAAGGTCACGGACGAGCAAATGTTGTCGTGTTTCCGCAGCGTCCTGATGACTTTCTCCAGCTGTAGATCAACCACCCTCACGGCTCCGGAATCATCCGCCACAGCTAGCAAAGCACCGCTCTCGTTCACAGACAGCCAGTTTATCTCCTCCTCACCCACATCTGTCAGTTCTGTCACAGCTGCTTTCAGATTCCTTGTGTCTAGTACACTAACTGTCCGTCCGTGAGAGGCGTACAGCACGCTGGGCGTCGACGGTGAGAATGCGACACACGTGACATCATCATCAGCGCTCACGTGCAGTTTAGAGACCGGCGATCCGTCGTGACTCCACAGGGTCAGTTCACCTCCTTCTGCTCCGGTTGCCACCACATGCTCTGAATCAGAGGAAACTCCAGCACAGAGCACAGGTGTGGCATGACCGCCAGTCCATATGTGCGACATCCTGAATTTCATACACAAACAGTCAACGTGTAAAGCCTCTATCTGCTTATAGGAACAGTTCAGCTCACAGTGAAAAATCTGCCTCATTTACACATTCATGTCGTATCAAACTCGAATGATTTTAAGCAGGATTTTCAAATTAGAACTCCACGGCAACACATTCTTGTTTCTGAAATATCTAATCTAATCTTCGTGTCTTTTTCTATAGTTTTGTAAATCAACAAAACTTAAAAAGTATCCCTTGAGTCTCTTGCTGGTATTTGTGTTTTTGGTGATCTCGGTCAGCCGAGATGCATAAACCTGGTTCAGGCTGTCAGTTCAAATCTGAATTTTGTGCAAAACAGATTAAAAGAAAAAAAATTAACATGAAAAAATCTATTTTAAAAAATCAATTTCAAACTACGTTGTTAAAATTCTTTTCAAATTACATTTCTGGAAATACAGTTTCAGTCTGGTCACTATAATCAGATATCTTTTTTCCATGTCACTTTTTGCACCATTTAAAACATTAACATGCCAGGGATGCCTTAAACCAGTGGTTCCCAAACTTTTTCTGCCGGGCCCCCCTTTTGCAGAATAAAAAAAAAATTCAAGCCCCACCCCTGCATTTACACATAAACGTAAACACAACTTCAGAAGGATTTATTTGAAATGTAATAATTAAAATTCAGTGTGTGACAACTTACTGAAAAAAAACGAAACAAGGATCTAGTCGCTTTTAGGATAGAAACATTAAAAGTAAAGCATGCAGCTTTACTATGTACTATTTTTTTGTACTATGTAACAGCATTCATTGTTTTTTTAAACAGAGTTTTTCATATTTTCTTCTCTTTGTTGTAGTTGCGATCTTTGAAGTAGGTTCATCATCTACTTTGTTTACCTGGCACTTGTTGTCTTTTCAAAAACTTGTCCATGCTTAGAGCAGAACTACTATGCGTCATTCATTCATAATTTTACTCGGCTATGGCAATTCTCATTTCTGATATCAATTGCACCATCTAGTGGTCTGTTATTTTAGGACAAAAACCGCTACAACTGATTACAGACAGCTGCAGCGGGTACTGCGAGTCGTCTTGAGGTAATAAAATATGATGATATATTTTGTGTTAAATTATTTTCATATGTGGCAAGTAGCCGTCTTGTATCACCCTGAAAATGTTTCTTTTTACATAAAAATCTAGGGATGTACCGAAACGAAAATTCTTGGCTGAAACTGAAACTGCTTTGTAATAATTATTTATTATTTTATTAATTAATATAGTCATTTTGTAAGACTTTTTAATTTAACTCAATAATATTAATGATACTGAACAAAAATAAACACAAGCCAATAAAATAACCATGTTTATTGAAAGTAGCAATAAATTTGGACAGAAAATACATGAATATTAAATCTCAGTATATTCAGTGAGTATATACTCAGTGAGTAACTCAACGGAACGCACATTCATAGAGCGGAGCGTCACACATTGAGTGGTGTGCGCTAAATACTGCCGGACTGCGCGGCAGATATTTTCGGCCATTTATCTCTTTCGAATTTCTATAAAAAAGGGCTGTACACTAGCCTTGCCGCGCCCCCCAGTTTGGGAACCACTGCCTTAAACCCAAAAATAAAAATTCTGTCATCATTTACTCATCCTCATCCATGCATTTATTTCTTCTGTGGAATGTAATAAAAATCTCTAAATGTGCAAACAAAACTGTTTGGTTACCAAAATATTTCAAAATATCTATAAGGTCAAACAGGTTTGTAAAAACTTGAGAAAATGATGAATGATTTTTATTTTGGGGTGAACTATCACTTTATTAGATCAAGAAAGGAAAATTTGGAGTTTTTGGTGGAACACTGTTTGCACAATAACATTAAAGAAGTTTTCCATTTATTATTAAACTGCATAAACTGTTTTTCTTTTGTAAACAATCAAACAACCTCTTATGTGCAATAGTTGTGTCGAATAGTGATGAGACAGTGCAGCCATTATATCAGGCTATTATAGTCAACACATCTACTTAATCTTTATTATGACTACTTTGCACATTTTAGAATAATAATAAAGTCTCTACTAATGGAAATATAAGAACAAAAACATTCAAAACGTCTATACATTCTCTTCACCACATTAATGAGATGCATCTTTGCATTGTAAGGGTTTTAATTTTCACACATATTAAGGGTTTTGGAGGGTTGAGCGAGTTTTGGAAGTGAAATTGACTGTTTGGCCAAGATCCATGTTAGCAATACAGACTGTACTGACTTGTAAAAAACTGCTTCAGTATAATGAGTGACGCTTCTTAGCAATGGAGAAAATTGTAAACACATTAAATGTGAACGCCAGTCGTCTTCGTTGAGACTCCTCACCATAACCCGGATAACACATGATGTGTTCTGCTTTTATGTTTTTGTTAACGGAACTTAGATTATGTTAATTTTGCTCCACACAACGATTATTAAACTTCACAAACCTGTTATGAGCTGCGCAGACACTCGTGTGACAGCTGATGACGCACGTTTCTGGTCCGTGTTATGACGCGTGTCGCCTGCTGATGACGTTGCAAGCGCGTTACGTTATAAGTCCTATAATAATTTTCATGTTGTTTTTTATTTCATATTTTAATTATTTTGAATGTTTTACATACTTTTTCTTACCACTGTATAGTACAGAGAGAACATTTATTGCAAGCTCTGTTCTAATACAAAACTGGATAGATAATAATGGATTTTAGGTAGCCTAATGTGTATTTTATGATTAGACAGCGGTATTCTGCATTACTGTAACATCTCAGCAACAAGGGTCATTTGAAACATATATCTTGCATTGTTTGCTACTTAATGAACTGACTGTAAACGGCAGGATCATACTGATGTGTTTTTGTTTTGTTTAAATCAAATGTTCTCATTACATATTACAACGATCACCTGAAAGATAAATAAGTCTTGAATGACTAGCTGTTGTTAAGAGTAATCAGTTTAGATTTTGTGCTGGGATTTTTAAAAAATTACACCTTGTGAAAGTAGCACCAAATCAAATTAAAAACTCAAAGGTAGTTACAGTATGCAGAACAGCAATTAGAATTTAAATGTAAGGAAATAGAAATACTATGAACTGAAAATGAAAGAAAGTCATATTAACAGTTTTACATGTCAAAAACAAGGTTTGTCAAATCCAAATTTGAATGTTGGCTTAGACAGATACAAATTCACTTCCTTGAATTAAAAGGGAGCCAATTTTTCTTCTGAAATTTACCCAATCCTGTAACACATAAAGTCAGCAGACAGAGCAGCACTCCCACAATCCTTTCCTTGTTTTGAGCCCCTTTCTTTTTTGGTTGTTGTGGGGAAGGTGATCAATTAGTTCATACAGCGTGAAGATGCAGAAGGAAATCTCATCATAAGCCGTCTTTGTGCCGTTCTCAAAAAGGCATGCGAAGACAGGGACCGCTGAGGCATCAGTAGACACCAGATCAACATAGGCCAAGTCTGAATATGCACTAGGGCCTTCATATATAATCCAAGGTCTGGACCAGCTGTCTGGGTCTCGAGGCAGAAGACTGAGGTAAACACCCAGGTCATGGCGGGCTTTCGAGCAGGTGGGGTGAGTATATACCACCCATGTTGGTAGGAGGAAGTCCTGTGGAGACCTCAGTGCTGGAGACATGCTGACTGCAAATGGGGTGTAGATGGACCTCAACCGTCTCAGAAAGTGTTGGGATTGCCTGAGCTGGTAGAACGGGGCCGGAAATCCAATCACACTGCCATGGCACCCATTCTTTGGCTCCACTAGTTTATGCACCAGCTGGCCATCGCGAAAAACAGCCCCATTATCAACGCTAACAGCCTGCACCCGACAACCTGATACGCTCCGGGCATTGCAGTACAAAATGTTGACTCCATTTTCCTCATCTACTGACACCATTTGACACTCCACACTCTCTGGTGTGGACAACGCCTTTCCAAAATGCCACACTTTTCCATGCGTGTCACTATAAAAACAAAACGAGTGTGGCGACGTCTTGCACTTCCTGCCGAAGCAATTTCTGCAGTCAATATGGTAGGCATAAGCAGGGATTATTAGCCTTCCAGATTTTAATTGGGTTCCGTGACCTGGACCCACAGCAAAAGTGGCCCACTCTGCAGTAAAAAAACACACACACAATGGTGTAGAAATTATTTTAAAATCTGTGACATACAAGTGGTAACATGGTTTATGAAATTATAAGTTTTCTATATAGTACAAAATATCATATATCTGCAGTCTGTGCTCAAACAAACAACATTTTACTGTTTACACTCTCAGCAAGAACATTCTTGTCTTATGGGTTTGGAACAATATCAGGATGAATAAATGACGATGTTAATATTTGGGTGGACAATACCTTCTAATCTGGCATATGGGAGACTATTGTAACATTAAATTTAAATTACACACATAACCTTTACAAATCCAGGCAGGAATAATCTATCAGACTTCACCTTTAATGGTGTCCCCTATGAGCGTCCTGGTAAGGTCTGTAACAGAGCTCCAGGTGTCCCCCTGATCACTGCTGGACACGTAGCAAAGACGTGTCACGTTCTTTCCTGTAATTAACTGGTAAGACTCAGAGGTGTGACCCAGAACAGCAATGAAAAACAAAAAGACTGTGCCAGTAAACTCATCATAAACGGGGCAGGGGTTCATTGAGCGATAGCCCTCCAGTCGAGCTGTACTCAGCACCTCCATGTTTTTCCACTGAGAAAGAAACAAACATAATGTATTTTTTTTAATAGGAAAAAATTATATTATAAAAGTATATTACAATATGTAATAGTTATAATAACGTTAACACATGTTAAAACCGATCTTACTTCCACATAGGTTTTATAAAAAGTGCCTTTGCGCATGACCAGAAGATGTGCTTGAGAGTCTGCTGGAGTCAGTCTCTCCTCACAGAAGGCCAAGAAACAGCTAGAACGAGGTATGTAGATCAAAGCAGGCACACGGTATGTAACTCCACTCGGCTCCTTGTGGAAAAGCACGGATCGTGCAGGAAAGTATTGAGACCCCATAGCTCCACAAAACTAAAAAACAATTCAAGTCAGTACCTTTTATCAGTTATCATTTTATAAACCAGTGGGCACATGTAAATGAATGCAACATTTTTAAAACAACAGTCCATCCGGCCAAACGGCATTGACTTTTCACATGTCTCCTGAAGAATCGCATCACAGATATGCAGAAATGAAACTTTTGTCTCTTTCTCATATAGCATTATCAGATATTTACATAATATTGTAGATTACTTTTAAGACAACTTTTTTTTTTGTACTTGACAACTGGTTACCATTTGCTTTTCATCATGTGGGAAAAAATAGCATGGACATTCTGCTGAATCTCTTCTACTGTTACATGGGTAATTACTTCGTAAGTATTTTTAACAAACAAAAGCAAAATCTTCCAACTTCCAACAAGGAATGTACTGAAGTCCTTGAGTGCAGTGCTGAAAAAAAGTGCAGACACACAAAATAAACGCAGAAAGTGTAACATTTGCTCAGAGTCAATGTGGACTATTGTGTTAAAAGAAAGACAGCTGCACAGTGCAACAGAAAGCCTAGTTCACGTCAGCATTTTTACAAAAAGGCTTCTGGCTTTTAACTCAACTGACTGCTGAAAAGCAAAACCTGCCGAGCTTTGTAATAGTTCTTTCTTTACAATCGTTTTTCATCACAACCATAGTTAGTATTAAACACTAACATAAACAACATTCAACAGGATAAAGTTAGTTGTGTTATTAATATTGCTGTGAAAATTCCAATATTAACTGTGAATCAACAGAAAATGTCTGTTATTATGATGACAAAAACACTCACGTCTACAAAATTCACTTTCTAGTGTGAACAAGTATAAGTAGTTTCACAGTCTTTGCTTTCTGGTAGTCTTTGGTAGTCTAAAACACATTTTAAGTTTCTTAAAAACATTTAAAAGAACATAACAACAAACCATTAAGCTAAAAAAAAAAAATCAATAATCACCTACAGGGTACTCACAGCAAACAGGCAGGACACACTAGTGCAGTGTAATGAGAAGAGTGTTAGATATGCGGATGTGTGAGAGCAAGAGGTTGCAAGTGTGTGAAATTGCATGTGTTAGTCTGTGACAAGTGCACAATATAGCACAGGCTTGTCCATTAGATGTACATCCATTCAGTGCTATGTTTGCTGTTTGTGTATTGACCTAAGTGGGCCTGAGTTGTCAACACCATTGCAATATTTATTCAGTCAATATATATATATATTTTATATTATTTGTTGGAGATGAGGTTGGTTGGCTACAGGGATGTCCTGGGCCACATTAACAAAGCAGCCACATTCAAAATACAGTGGTCATGTCCTGCTTAATACAGCTGTGTTAATTTATTGAAACTTTACTTGTTATCTATGAATTAAAAAGGGGAGCAAAACTATTTTTTATGTTTTTGATAGAATTCACTATAAAATATTAAATAGTAAAATCAGTGTAGCTTTCATTGTTAAGTTGGCTTGGGAAAGCCAACTTACTGAAATCCTATTTAAACTTATTATTATTCTTCTTCTTATTAAGTTGGCTTGAGAAAGCCAACTTACTGAT
>JAHKKF010535839.1:38835-62924 GCA_019740295.1 Labeo calbasu | reverse complement strand
TTTTTTAACAGATTTTAAAGTACATTTTTATTATTTCAAATGAAATACCTTCAGTAGGTTAACTGACTCAGCACTATGTCAAAAAACAACCCAGCAAATAGTTTAATGTATAACCCAGCATGTGTTCTGTCCAATCTTTACCCGGCACTGGGTTGCCAAATACCCCAGAAATGGTTGTTTATAAATAAATAGTATATAAATAAAAATAGATATGAATACTCATTATAGACACTGGATTTTCGTTTTATGATTCACACAAATAGTATGGTGAACAATATCTCTCCCTTTTACTATAGAACAGCAAGGAGAAACAGGCATTCAGATTTCTAAGTGCAGAGCATTAAATATCACAGGGGTCCCACCCAGACACAGGCCTGATAAATAATACAGCAGCTAGCCACTCTACTGTGTCTGCTCAGACATATGTGGCATATTGATCTGTAACATGTCTGCCCCGGCATCGGCTCCAAAGTGTGCCAATATCTGTGTCAGAAAACTGGGCCAGTTCCAGGACAATGAGAAATACGATCCCCTATAGCACATCAGCAGAGGCTCCTGAGCCCATATTGGGATTTGGGATGGTATTTTTACAACCTGGCATAAAGAAACTCTCTTCTGCTCTCATCTTGTTGAGTACTGAAAATATTTGTTTTTACAAAACTGCTGTATGTATTGCATAAAGAGTTGTAGATGTGTGCAGACATTAGAGACAACTGTGTTTGGACTTATTCCCAGACATCCCAGACTGATCAACATTTTGGACTCAGATGTTTTGCATCTGAAGTCATTTTATAAGAATTATACATACTTTTCAATTAGACTTCAAAAAAGCTATTTGGCTTAATTAACCATTACTGGTTTGTAGCAATTTATGGCTGCAAACCAGTGATGGTTAATTAAGCCACTTTCCATTCATCAAAGAATCCTGAAAAAAATGCATTACGCTTTGCACAAAAACATTAGGCAGCTGTTTTCAACATCAGCGTATAAGAATGATTTCTGAAGGATCTTGTTACTCTGACTGGACTGGAGTAATGATGCAGAAAATTTAGCTTTGCATCACAGAAATAAACTTCATTTGATATTGTAAAAAAAAAAAAAATTAATTTAATAATATTTCACCATATTACTGTTTTGACTATATTTTTTTATGAGCATAAGAGATTTCTTTTTAAAAACAATACAACAATCTTACTGATTACAAAGTTTTGAAAGATATGTTTATTATTTTCTTTTATTTTATTATTTTATTTTTTGCTGGACAACCTTAGCCTTTCATTGTATGGAAAAGAGCAGTATGAACAATCTGCTGAACGTCTGCATTTATGTTCCACAGAAGGAAGTAAGTCATACATTTTTGGCACAACATGCAGGCCAGTAAATTATGACAGATTTTTTATTTTTGTGTAAACTGAGGTCCCAGACTTCTCAGATTCCTTCAGAAAAAAACTAAATAACAGTCAAACTGAAAATAAATAATGAAACTGAATTGTAGCAGACTCTGCGATGTAAAAGAGTGGTGCCATCTTGTGGCACTACACAGTATCTCAGCCTTTCATAAACTAACATAGGAGAGATGAAGGGAGGTTCTCTTGGGAACTTGATGATGACAAAAACATTATAACACTAGGAAGTGCAGGTCAGTGCCCTGTAGTAGTGACATTCATAGAGAAAGAGGTGTGTGTGTGAGTACAAGATGTGTGTGTGTGTTTCCCTGAGCAGCTGTTTGTAGCACAAAGCCTATTTGAAAGTAATTACATTAATTAGACCGCATTAGAAGTGTTTACCACACCGTATGGACTGTAGGCCACCTCACTATGTGCTACTGTCTAACACGTCCAAAGAGAAGCTGAATCCATCAAAGCATTTTTAAAAAAATGACTGCCTCAAACACAATTACAAAGTAGTATTACAATATTAGAACAGTTGATTTTATAATTTATAATTTATTTATAGCTTTTCTTTACTAACAGAACTGTGTGAATGCCACAAGTTTGTGTAAACCACGAAGATCATGTTCTCCAGCTTGATTTGAGAGTTGATCCAAAGAGAATCAAGAACTGAATTTTGATGGGAGTGGACTGTAGGTCACATACGGTTATTCAAAGACATCTGTCTGCATCTAAGTGAAGGGAGCAGCTTGCCTGGTGGATGGGATGAGATTTTAACACAGCCCTAAGAAATCAGCTATGTCGTCTGCCAAGAACTTGAGGCTTAGTCAACATTACACACTCTTCATCTTTCATGGTTAGGCCCAAATTAAACTCTGCTTTAAACAAGCCCATGCTAAGACTATGACTGCATATGAAAAAGGATTAAATGTTACATGCAATATGTACTCTTATTTAGTTCTGGATTAGTCTTAACTTCAGATGCAGTGGGTTTAATCTGAGCAAATTGGCCCACTGGCTTCTGGAAAATCAGATTTGTTTATGACAACATATTAGGACTTCAGTAGTACAGTTTGTAAATTAAATGTTTGTTAATATAAATGAAAAATGACAAAAGCTCATGATAAAATTACGAAAACTTAAATTAAAATTCATTCTTTTGAGTCAAATTGCTTTGACGTTTCTGCTTTTTTAAAAGGATAGTTCACCCAAAAATTACTCACCCTCATGTCGTACCAAACCCGTAAGACCTTCGTTCATCTTCAGAACGCAAGTTAAGATATTTTTGATGAAATCCGAGAGCTTTTGGACCCTGCATAGACAGCAACGCAACTACCACGTTCAAGGCAAAAAAAAGTAGTAAGGTCATTATTAAAAAATACCTTGTGACATCAGTGGTTCAACTGTATTTTGTGAAGCTACGAGAATACTTATATAACGACCTTATTCAACACTTTCTTCTCTTCCGTATCAGTCTTCCACACACGTTTATGACACATGCATGTCAGTTGTGTTGTCATTTATGCAGGGTCAGAAACCTGTTGGATTTCATCAAAAAATGTCTTAATTTGTGTTTTAAAGATGAACAAAAGTCTTACAGGTTGAGGGTGAGTAATTAATGACAGAATTTTCATTGTGTGAATCAAAATGAAAATCATTTGTAATCATATGGAAAACAGGGGTCTGTATGTTATTCAACATATTTCCTTTTGTGTTCCACAGAAGAAAGAAAGCCTTACAGTTTTAGATGATGACAAATTTGCAGTTTACTGTGAAATATCGCTAAAAAGACAGCTAAAACCTACATTAAAGAACATCTCTTTGAACATTACGGTATTTCCTTTATGAAGCAGATTATCTCGAAATCTCTCTTTAGTTCTGTAACACATGCTTCTATTGTGTATCTCAGCACTAGACTTGTCAAGGCCTGCCTCGTTCTAGACTTCAAACGCCATCCTTAAAACTGGGCAACACATTAACACAAACTATACTTTAATCATCGCTCTTCAACTTTTCACTATCAAAAACTTGTCAAAACCCATCAAGGGTCTAGCACTGAAGTTTTAACACCTGCTAATACCACTGGCCATTCTTTGTTATCCCAACAGAAATTATAAAGAGATCTATCTTTGAGCACCAGCTTTTGCACTTTAGCTACAAATCAAATGCTCCTCTGATGAACAAGAGCAAACTATATTTGAAGCGCTACCTTTCCAGTCATGGCAGGATGGACTGAAGGTGTAGTTGGGCTGACCCTGCAATGGGACGCCCTTTCGAGCTGGTGGTCCCGCCCAGGGTTTTGGCGCCCACAGTGCGTCCTGCTGCTGGTGAATTTTAGAGGTGAGGAGTCTGCGGCGAAGGCTGCCCTCCGTCTTGGGCTGGAGGTGTATTTTGCGAGTATAAAGAGGAAGAAGTTCATCTTCGTCCTCATAGTAGGTCCTATTCCAGCATTTCCCAGCTGGTTCGGTGGATAGGCAGTCTACGTATGCAATCATCCCGTTGCTTTACAGAAGTATCTCAACGTCAGTCCAGTTTAGGATGTTCAACCACGGGTTCCCACATCCACCTTTTTCAAGACAAGCAGGCGTCCAAAGAAACCTCCACAAACATTTGGTCTCCACAAATCATGCCAGAGCTGGACAATATTCCACAAGAGCAAATCTGGTTTCTCCACAGACAAAGAGATCGAACAAGAATCAGTGAAAACACGTTTAGTATTTTGTTGTCCTCTCACTAACTACCTAAAGCTTTAGACTGAGGGAATACGCAAGTTAGCTTGCTTGTCTAATCTGTAAACCAGGATTATCCCTTCACATCCAAGTACTGCTGAAGGCAGGCTTTGCAGTACAGATGGTCACCTGGGAAAAGGTGCTGAACTGATGATGGATAATTGCAATTTTTTACCTAAATGCTTAAAGGAGAGATTGACTTCCACAACAAAAATTTACAGATAATTTACTCACCCCATTGTCATCCAAAAATGTTCATGTCTTTCTTTCTTCAGTTGATAAGAAATTATGTTTCTTGAGGAAAAGATTTCAGGAATTATCTCAATATAGCGGACTTCAGTTTGGAAGTTTGAACTTCCAAAATGCAGTTTAAATGCAGCTTCAAAAGGCTCTAAACGATCCCAGCTGAGGAGGAAGGGTCTTATCTAGCAAAACGATTGGTCATTTTCGAAACAAATTGATAATTTCTATACTTTTTAACCTTAAACACTCATCTTGTCTACTCTCTGCGCATGCGTAGTCTGTGTAATCCAGGTCAGTACAGTTGACTCCCATCTCTTTTTCCTCTCCAAGTTCAAAATCATCCTACGGAAGTACCGATCCAGTGTTTACAAAGTGAGCATGCAAAGAAGATAAAACAATTTTCGACAACGAAGTTGGAGAAGAAAACAAGATGGTTGAGTTTTTCGACATACCCTAATTGTATTAGACAGAGTTTGCATGCGCAACACAGAGAATAGACAAGATGAGCGTTTGAGGTTAGAAAGTATATAAATTGTCAATTTGTTTCGAAAATCACAGATCGTTTCGCTAGATAAGACCCTTCTTGAGGGGCTGGGATCCTTTAGAGCCTTTTGAAGCTTCATTTAAACTGCATTTTGGAAGTTCAAACTTGGGGGCACCATAGAAGTCCACTATGTGGAGATAATTCCTGAAATGTTTTCCTCAAGAAACATAATTTCTTATCGACTGAAGAAAGAAAGACATGAACATCTTAGATGACAACGGGGTGAGTAAATTATCTGTAAATTTTTGTTCTGGAAGTGAACTTCTCCTTTAAAAAAATAGAAATATCACAGTTGAGCAGATGAGGAGAGTTGTACCTCTACTGGGACTACAAAAATATATTTTACATAAAACATTTTTTTGTTTCAATTGTTAAATAAAGTCATTATTTTGTTTTTTTTTTTGCGTGCAAAAATTCTCGAAGCTTCATAAAATTAGGGTTAAACAACTGATGTCACATTGACTATTTTGTCTAAGTCCTTACAAACTTTCTGGTTCTTGAACATGGTAGTCTGGTTCTTGAATGAGGGTCAGAAAGCTTTCGGATTTCAGTAAAAATATCCTAATTTGTGTTTCGAAGATGAACGAAGGCTTTACAGGTTTGGAACGACATGAGGGCGAGTAATTGATGACAGAATTTTCATTTTTGGGTGAACTATCCCTTTAAAACTAAAAAGTTATAAAATCAGTCTTCCATAAAACCACCTTGAATCACTTGCACAGCTGTTTGTGCCCATAGGATGATTAGAAAACATGAGAATTAGAGAGTCAGAGAGGGAAAGAAATACAATATGACCAACAGATAGTAGAACAGAAAGCGCATTGCACTCGGTTATCTCTTGTACATGTAACTGTCTAAGTCCAGATAATGTGTTGAGCCCCAGGATAGGTGACATAAATCTGGGGCTGGAAAGATATCCCTCACCCAAATATATCAACAACACACTCCTAAATTTCAGCACTTTATGCTTGCATAGACAATCTGGATAAAATGTAATCGTTCATTTCATCGTGATCAGAACTGATTAAACTCCATCCGGGGTCTAATCCAAACCCTTGAGCTCAATTCTTTGGATGACCGCCAAAGGCAGGAACTGGACCAGATGAGAATTCCAGCAACCAGAACCTGTCCTGCCAAGAGCTTAAACTTACATACAACCACCCTGGCCCAAAGAGAGCTTTTCACAGAAATACTATCACGTCCAAATAAATCTGCTGTAGGCTTATCATTTAACATGCCTGGCAGCAAATGTTAAACGTATGTCCGTTCTGTACTCCGTGTTAACCTAAATGAGTAACATGCACATCAACATTTTATGAAGTTTACGCAGTGACGTGGCCACTTTGAGGGTTTATCATAGAGCAGAAATTTTAGTTTTCTAAGTCTCTTTCCCAGAAACATCTTTTGTCGCAAGCAGTGAAGTATGTGTTTGTGTGGTCATTGCTCACTGGTCTGCAAAGCATCTGGATCCACTTAATTGAATGAACAGTAATGCATTTGTGAAGATGCAGTGCAAATTTGTTAAGCTAAGAGGTACTAGAGTTTCACAAATCTGACGCTTTTTGTGATAGAAGAAATACAGTTTGTTTATTCATTTTTTGAGTTTGTTATGAATACGAGAGAATGAGAAAGACAAACTAAATTAGAAACCTAATAGAATCCCACTACCTTCCAAATTTTATTTTCTCCTACAGAAGAAAGTAAACTCAGATTAGTTCCTCCAACGAATCACACAAACCAGTGGCTCTGAATAGAGATTGTGCGCCCCCACTAGGTGCAGGTCTGCACCGCCGAGTCCCTGCTTGCTTGGGCGCACAAACTACAAGGTCGGAGGGTTTCAACAAAGGTCGCTATGGAGTTCTTGTAATTCGGCCAGAAGCACCTGCCTGAGCAGACAGTATGCTCAACTCTGTGTGCACAGCTCTATTGTTGTGTCCATTTGGATCATTTCTATCCTTTGTCATTCTTGACCCAGTGGATGTGACCTCAATCAGACGGAGCTATTGTATGGGAAATTTCCTGCCATTTAATATCCTGTCATTTACTATTCTGTATACTACATGTGTGCCTGGATATATACTCTGCATAATGTATGGTAGTGTCTAAATATCTGAGACCACACTGAAGATTGCATTATTTTTTTTAAACTGGTTATAAAGTTTTTAAACTTAAAGGGGAGATCGGATGCAAAATTCACTTTTATATGGTCTTTGCATATAAATGTGTCTTAGCAGTGTGTGGAGACAACCACTCTACAATGATAAAAATGCATTCATTCATGACCCCCAAAAAACCTAAACAGTCTCAATTATCAAGCCGTTTTGATTTTCCGTCAGCAGTCGTGTCATGTCATGTCATACTGCTTAGGACTATCCCGTATTAGCATATTTCCACCCTCAGTTATTTGTACGCTGTCCACCATTTTCTCCACGCTTGGGCAGCTGTTTACAGCTGTCTTGTAAGCAATGCAGGTGTTTTGTAGTAGGATGTAAAAGTGCAGAGGGGCAGGGTGAGCAGTAGCTTATTATCATTCAAAGAGACATGCACCGAAAGTGGTCACAGTGAACAGAGCCTTTTTTACAATGTAAATGGGTGTTTTACACGACCATTGAGGAATTTTAACCAAAGTATGTTGCAGACATTTCATGAAGACCCTAAAGAATCATACCAACTTGTGGAAAATGGGCATCCGATGTCCCCTTTAAAATAATAATAAATATAGCTGCAAGCAGTAGGGATGGGCGATATCTTATTGTTTGCGATATACCAGTAAAAAGTTTCCCTACGATAAGAATTAGTCTTCCCGCGATAATAACAATAATGTCTACAGTAGCACATGTGCGATACAGTTTTGCATGTATATGAGCCATTTAACAAACCTGTTGTCCAACAAAGATATCATTTATTGTCATGCTTTTTCTCTAAATTAACTTCATAACATAGTTGAGTGTTTGTAATAACCTTTTGCGATCAGACATGGTTTCATATCACAGAATGAGGCAGAAATCATACTATTTTATAGTATTATAAAAGCTGTCAATTAGCATTGCATTATAAATATACTTTATCCTTATAAAAATATCCAAGAGTGATTGAAGGACACAGCCAAACCATATTTTGTAGCAATCGTATGTTTATTGTCAAGTTTCCTCAGTTAAAATTTCTCCATTTTATTACTAAAGCATATGTGGAGTTTCTGCGCAAGGGCGCCCTCCGACTTCCAGTATGAATTAAACAGTCATTACATTATACAAGTGTACTCAAGTTATGTCTATTTTGGTAAAAAATAAGAAAGATAATACTTTTCTCTAAAGAAACAGGATTCCCTGAATTATTGTCATTGATATCGTTATCATAATAATACCAGAAATTATCGTGATAAATTTTTAATCCCATATCACCCATCCCTAGCAAGAAGCGATTACTGATTATACAGATTATATCCATTATACCGATTACCGATTATAGCTCCACGTTTTTTTTCCTGTGACCTCAGATTGAGCTCTTATATAGCCTATGTGTTCTGAGTTTGGCTGAGATATCTCATTCTGTTCAGGAGTTATAGGCACCACTAAAAGTGGCCCTGCCCCTTTCGAACATTTTGGGACCCCTTTGCGACGGTGGGTTGAAAGTTAAACTTTTTTGATAATTATTGATATTCACTCTCCAGAGAATCTTTCTGCATTGGTTTCATTCCGATCGGGTGAAAAACCTAGGACTAGTTTGCAAAATTAGGTTTTTTTAAAAAATGTGAAATAACAAAAAATTTCGTCTCATGATTCTGAGACGTGCGTTTTGTCCGCCACAAGCCAAGCATTCCAACGACATATAACACTTGAGCCTGAGACTGGCGGTTTAGGAGTTATGAGCAATTTCACACTTTTGTTCGCTGTTGTGTCCCCATCAGGCCGATTGGGATGAGCCTTGGTCACGCTGTACGCAGTGTGAGTACTACCATCCCTCCAAGTTTCAAGTCTCCATGACTTACAGTTTGATCTGCACGATCAGTTTTACATGGAGGTCGCTGATCCGTGACAATTCTGACAATTACAATAGGGTTTAAGCGCTGAAATTAAATATCAACCATAACATGAAAAATATTATCGGCTTATCCTATAGGCCAGAGTTAAAAAACTGGAACATCCCTAATCTCAAATCAGATTTTACACAAACTTGTGGAGTTCATTTCAGCTTAAAAGCTGCTGTCATTAAAGCAAAAGGAGGACATGTACAAATGTACATATTTCAGATACCACTTCACTTGTATATATATAGCTATCTACTATATACATCCATGTGCAATATGGATTACTGGAATGTCAACTTAAAGCCCTTAATGACATTCCCTCAATTCCAGTATTCAGACCACTAGTGTCGTCAGCTAGACTGCAATATGCATAGATTATTGTTAGTAAATTTGAGGATTGTGAAATGTTTGATGAACTTTCAATGTTGCAACTACTACACAGTAGTGCTAGTACACCCCCTTTTTTAAGCAATAAATAACTTGATTTCAAAAGACATTTGTACAGTGCAAACACGCAGCCCATAAAACAAATTTTACAGATGCTCTGCATCACAGACTCCTACGAAGAAGCATCTTGGAGGAGGAAACCATTTTCAGCTTTAGGGGGTGCTTTTGGACTACATTTCCAAATCCTCCCATCTGTCAATCTCTCAATGTTTTGTCCCTCATTCTTTCCACAGTGTCTTAAAGAATGCAATAACATCCTGAGACTTTGATTCAACAATAAAATCATTAACTCCCTTGAACTGTTCCATCTTCTTCTCATTTCTGAAATGAAGAACGGCCTTTCTTTGCTCATTACCTCAACCCTGAAAATATGTGCTGGCCAAACTCAATGGTCTCCACCAGTGTTACAGGGATCAGACTCAGAATTTCACTAATGTGGAAGGGAGGGCCGGCTCCGCACACGCCTAGCGACTGAGACCCTCATGTGGGGCTGACATATCTGGAATGGCCATCATTCTTCAGGCTCCGAGCCAACCCTGGCTAATGTCCACGATTCATAACTGTCACAGGAACCGTGAATGCCTCGTGTGAAATGGGAAAAAGTGCATAATGAGACATTCATGCTTGCATGAGATTCAAATCCAGGTGTTTTAACAATTAAGCCTGGATAATCACTTTGAGATTTGGAAAAATGATCATCCTGACAGCTGAGATGCTCATAAGACTTCATCTTCTGCATCTTCAGTCCAAAGCAAGCAAGAACAAGGCAAAATCCTCCTACTTGAACAGATATGATGGGATGATTGGGCCTCTGGGTTGGATCGCAAAAAGAGTGAGACAATAATTGGATTACGTCCAATCAGCTGCTCTGGCTCTTCTGGAAAAGAGTAAATCGGAGAGAGAGGAGGCGGGTACCTTTATCTAGGTCAAGGAAGCTTCATTTATTTAAAAAAATCTTACACAGAAGAGCACTTTCAGGCTTTTAAAGTGAATTACACTCCATGAAATACCAGTCCCTGCCTCCCACGAGAGTCGTCTCTACTTCTCATTTAAGTCACAGAAGGACGCTGATTTGATTCAAGACCTGAGGAGCAACTGACTAACAGAATGCTCTTTTAGCTGCTCATTAGGGAGCCGCTAAACTGCCTCTCCATCATGTGACACTTTTAGAGAAGCTTGTGGGTTGTGGGTCGCCGCATACATTTGCACCCAGTGATTACACCTCTGACAACAGGAGTCAGTCCATAAAGCAACTTTGCGTTATGAGAGCAGATGCACTTACTTGGATGCTGTTGTGCAGTGTGTTGGTGTACAATTAGCTTAAAAAGGAAAATCCACAAGGGTTTTTGAGGGGAGAGGAGGAGAGCTGCTGGTGTTGATATGAGTGATATGAATGCGCTTGTTTTGGAGCTTGACTTTAAAATACGAGCCTGTCTCAACCTGCACAGAGCCCTCAGCTACAGACTGACTGCAGCCACGTTCATGGTGCTGCTGCAAAGGACAGATTTTTGTAAACAATACTGTTCTCAGAACAATGAAGAATGCTTTAGGCCGAACTGCATGCAGTTTAGTGTATCTGATCTGTTATATATCTATTTCAATCTATTAGTTGAAGAAAATACTACAGGACAACACACCATAGTCAGCAGAAATAATTGTTTTAATAAAATAAAATTAAGTTTATGAAGTATCAGTTCACTTCCAGAATAAAAATTTCCTGATAATTTACCCATATGTCATCCAAGATGCTCATGTCTTTCTTTCGTCAGTCATAAAGAAATTAACATTCCAGGATTTTTCTCCTTATAGTGGACTTCACTGGGGATCAATAAGTTGAAAGTCCACATTGCAGTTCAATGCAGCTTCGGTGGCTCTACACGATCCCATCCTAAGAAAAAAGGTTTTATCTAGGGAATTAATTGGTCATTTTCTAAAAACAACAACAACAACAAAAAAAACTATAACATTTTTTATACTTTTTAACCACAAATGCTCGTCTTGCACTTGCTCGTCTTCACATATTACATAATGACTTTGGAAAGGTCACACATGACGTACTGTAGGCGAAAGTACAGACTCAGTGTTTACAAAGCGAACGCGCAAAGAAAGTCAAATGCTCTTTACAAAAAAGGTAAAAACGATGTTGGACAATTTTGAAGTTGGAGGAGAAAAGAGAGTTTTTCTCTCTACCCTACCTTTTTGAACCAGAGTACACAGACGAAGAACTAAAAACGTGTGACCTTTCCATTGTGATTAGGTAATGCGTGAAGTCACATACGTGCTTCACAGAGCTAGTGCAAGACAAGCATTTGTGGTTAAAAAGTAAATACATTTTTAGTTTTTTTAGAAAATGACTGGTCATTTCATTAGATGAGACCCTTATTCCTCGGCTGAGATCGTGTAGAGCCCATTTGAAGCTGCATTTAAACTGCAATTTGGACCTTCAACCCGTTGGTTCCCATTGAAGTCCACTGTATTAAAAAAATCCTGGAATGTTTTCCTCAAAAACCTTAATTTCTTTTCAATTGATGAAAAACATGAACATCTTTGATGACATGGGGTTGAGTCAATTTTTTGTTTTGCAAAAATACAGTTATTTTAACAAGTTTTGTAACAACATGCCCCAATAGCACTGTAGGTGTTGCAAGAACTTGCCATTATTTTTGACTTTTCAGCAAAAAATAAAAAATAAAAATGTAAAAAAAATAACTGAAGAAATATAAAAGATGGCATACAAAAATATCGAACCATTGTATTGATAAACAAATATTGTAACTGACAAACCAAAAATAGAAAATGCAAATAAAATTGCAATGTGTGAAATGTAAACGGCATAAAAAATGTCATCAAGTTTAATTTTATTTTAAAACTACTGTACTTTTTTTTACTTATTTTTTGGGGCATTTAATCCTTTTATTGTGAGAGGACAGTAGAGAGATGACAGGAAAGAGCTGGGAGGAGAGAGGGGAGCAGGATCGGCAAAGGACCTCAAAACGGAAATCAAACTCGGGTCGCCGCACGAGGCTATTGGCGCCGACAAAACTACTGTACTTTTACTGTACTGTACCCTTTAACTGTCACTCCCATTTTTGAACATAGATGTAAAATTCAAACTTACATTTTTATAATTCAAATGAAAACATTTAGAATATGATTTTGATGTACATTTTCCATGGTAATGCAATGTCTGATTTTAAAATTCAAAGATTTTTTGATATTTTAAGTTTTCAACTGATATATAATTTCTTATGATATCTAAAGCGTGATAGGGAAAAAGGCAACAAAGAAAGTCTTTTGTGACAAAAGTCAGAACTCCTCTTATGATGTAGATTTTTGAGGTGCACTCTTGTCATAAAACAATCTATTACTTTTCCTACATAATTTTTTTTTAACACAAAACAGTGGTAAAATATCTATTTGGGAGTCTTAGACCTTTCCGATGATATATAGTTTGTCATGATTAGATTTGGATTTCTTTGTAATATGGTAAAGTAAACTTAGGCGTCCCACTGAGAGGATGGGTGACAGTTAAGAGGCTAAAACCAAGGTACTAAATCAGTGATTTCAAAAAATAAAACCTTTGATTTAAAACTTTATATATGGTAAAATACAGCACTTGAGATAACTAGATCCATATGCATAATGTTGAATGGCAATATTTGGTTATTTTTATTTGACCCTACTATCAAAACACTAAAGAAAAGAGTCAAAAAGAGTACTTTTGAAGACATGTTGTGAAAATCATTGGCACTAACCAGTCAAAATACCAGTGTGAGTATTCATAACATGACCTTCGGGTCACTGGTGAATAAAAAAAGGTGACCAGTGTCAAATAAAAAATCAGGTCAGCATTCTGGGAACATTATTGATGCTTGACATGAAAAATACACTGGACAACAAAAAGTAAAAACATAAAAAAACAGACAAATAAAAAGAAAAGAGAGAAAAAAAGAGGGTAAACAAGAACAAATCATCCATCCAAAAGAAACATACACTCACACATGCACACACAACATTGCAAAACAAAAAGCTATGATGCAAGAGTGATAGCACATCCCAAAATACAAAAAAAAATCATTTACACAAGTTTACACGACATTTAATTTTTGAAGAATATCCTGAAGAATAAAATCTTCCTTATGATAAATGTGACTGTCATTCTCCAAACTGACAAAAAGCACTTTCGTGATACATTTGAAGCTTGATAGCTTCAGCCCTCATTCATTGTAACAACACAGAAAAAAGCGGCCAGCACATTCTTCTAAACTTCTGATTCATATACGAGTTTGGAACCCCGAGGATGTGTAAATGATGACTAATTTCTATGTCTGACCAAGCTGTCCCTTTAAACCAAACACAGTGTATTTAATACACAGTTTAAACAGCAAATGAGGAACACAAGATGCCAGCACAGAGCCAAAACCACAAAAAATGACAAAGCTGCAACACTTGCAGCTCAAACTTGCATTTCTAAAGAGATATTTGCCATGGAATCACAGCTCTGTAGTTCACAAAAAAACAGATCAGATAGAAGTTTCCTCCTTCCCTATAAACAACCCAGCTCTCATCACCTCAAAACTCTGGCACGGTCACCGTAACTTTTCTGACAGATTCCCACTCGTTCCTCCCCGGCAGCCCGCGAGCCGCACTTCCTAGCAGGAAAACAAAGGAACCGGAGGAGAGAGAGCAGCGCTTTGAAACTGAGCAGGACGTTTAACTAACAGCTGAGCTCGACTCCCCTCCCTTTGTCTTCCATCAGGGAACTGTTACGCTCTGAATCTGCAATAACTTACGTATGTCTCCTAGCTGTTCTTTGTCTTTCTTTCCTCCAGTTTTGAAGCTCGGACACTTACCTCTCAGACAGAACATGGTCTCCTGCCTCTTNCAGCGCTTTGAAACTGAGCAGGACGTTTAACTAACAGCTGAGCTCGACTCCCCTCCCTTTGTCTTCCATCAGGGAACTGTTACGCTCTGAATCTGCAACAACTTACGTATGTCTCCTAGCTGTTCTTTGTCTTTCTTTCCTCCAGTTTTGAAGCTCGGACACTTACCTCTCAGACAGAACATGGTCTCCTGCCTCTTCCACTGTGTTGGTATTTGCTGGGAAGTGTGTCAAGAGTTTCGCAGCGCACTGTCCTCACACAGCTCAGCCGGAGCAGCCGCCCCCCCTCGTCCCTCACGAGCACAAACACTCACACAGGTTCATAGGCACTATCTGTAACCCCCTCCCTCGCTTTCACCCACGTATACACACACACACGGTGGCAACCTGCCAGCTCATGCGCCCTGGGAAAGTGTTATCCAACCCCATAGTCCTGCCGTTCCACAGGACTGACACTGCAGGACAAAGGACAGAGAGGTGGAGAGATTGTGTGAGAGAGACTGACTCAGTTAGGGAGACCCCCTCCTTCTCTTTCTCTCTGTCTCTCTTTCTCTCTCTTCATCTCCATCTACAGCGCTGCAGAGCATTGATTGTTCTTAACTTAGCCGTCAGCAGTTCAGCCGTCGCTGGCTTTTGACACACACAAAGTTAAATATAGCTAAATCCCCTCGACTCAATTGTTTGTTACAGAAATAAAAGGTCATTGTCCTAAGCTGTCATCGACCGCTAATGCTTAGTCTAATAGCCAAAACACACAAAACATGCTTTGTGTACTGCATTTTGACCATGTCGTGTGCAGTTAGTTAATCTGACAACATCTCAGTGCAAATAGACCTTAAATCTCATATCTACAGATCTAACTTTCATTATCAAATCAAACCTAATTCAAGAACAAACACTAGAAGGTCACTGCAGCCAATTCTGTTTTACTTTACAGACACCTGTTTTGACTCTGGAGTGAGAATACAAAGGATGGTTTGACTAATTAAATCAAACTGTTAACCTTGGACTCCTTACAAGGAAATCTCTGACTTTCACAAGGTAAATAAAATCACATTGCTGGAGTTTTACAAAACCTGTGTGATGGACCTAATAAACATCGTTAAGTGAGACTACAGATGTGTTTATTATAACAGGGTGAATAAGACTTAAAAATTAGAAATTATACTTTGCAAAATACAGCACTAGCAGTAATATTGTAAAATATTTTTACTGTTTAATAAAAACTGCTTTCTATTTGAATATATTGTAAAATGTAGTTTATTTCAGTGATCAAAGCAAACTTTTCAGCATCATTACTCCAGTCGTCAGTGTCACATGATCCTTAGAAATCATTCTAATATGCTGATTTGCTGTTCAAGAAACATTTTTATTATTATTATCAATATTTAAAAAGCTTGGAGTCAGTATACTTTTTTTTAGTATACTTAAAATAATACTTATATTTAGCAATTATGCTTTAAATTGATCAAAAGTGGTGATAAAGAGATTTATAATGTTACAAAAGATTTCTATTCTTATACTTTCTATTCATCAAAGAAACCTGAAAAATAATAATTATAAATGTTTAATATTAGTTTAATAATAAATCAGAATATTAGAATGATTTCTGAAGGAGCATGCGACTGGAGTAATGAAGCTAAAAATTCAGCTTTGAAGTCACAGGAATAAATTACATTTTAAAATACATTTAAATAGAAATCAGTTATTTTAAATAGTAAAAATACTATAAATATTTAATTATATATTAAATATTGAATTTATATATATATATATATATATATATATATATGTGTGTGTATTTTATTTATTTATTATGTATATATTTTATATTTATAAGATAACATTTGACAGCCTTCTTTTCATAAAATAAAATATATATGTTGTATTTTAGTGTGAAATATGGGCTACATGTTCTTAAAGTTCACCTATTAATAAACATGATAATTATAATAATAATTATTATTGAATGACTTAATTTGCTATTTGAAATATGCCAATCAGCAAAGAGAGAAAGGGTTGCATCTGTAATCTGAATTTGATCAAAACACACACTATTGTACAAAATTTTGGGACCAAAATTCTTTTATTTAATTATTCTTTAATTTAGAAAGAATGCATTAAAATGATCAAAAGTATAATGTTACAAAAGATTTCTATTTCAAAAAAACGCTGTTTTTCTGAACTTTGTTTTCAAAGAATACTGAATAAAATGTATCATGGTTTCCAAAAAACATTAAGCAGCACAACTGTTTTCAACATTAATAATTATACGAAATGTTTCTTGATGACCAAATCAGTATATTTGAACAATCCCCGAATGAACATATGACACTCAAAACTGGAATAATGGCTGATGAAAATTTATAGGAATAAATTACATTCAAATATATAAAGATAGAGAACAGTTATTTTACTGTGTAATAATATTTCACAATATTAATGCTTTTTGTTTAATCAAATAAATGCAGTCTTGGAGAGCATTTCTTTCAAAATCTTACCGAAATGTTGAACATTATTGTTAATGTACAATGTAATTTGACAATGTCCTACACTATACTCTGTCAGTCATCCTGACCCCTTCCTTCAAAGCCCTTAGTGGAGGACAATTTAGGATGCCCCTTCCAGTCATGATGAAACCCTTAACAACATTTAAACCTCTAATGTTCAATTTCACAGGAACTGACACAAACAGCTCATTCGACAAACAAACTGAAGCTGAGTGTCTTCTGCTTACCTCTGTGATGGAGAGGAGCATAAACCCACTCATCATAGTCATCATCAGTATCCAGCTGCTCTCTGTGACAAGGGAAAAAGCGTCCACGCTGCTCAGACAGAGACGAAAGACCCAGAGCACCAAGGGTTTGAGGTACAGGGAGACTTTTACCCTCTGCCAACTCCCCCCTGTACCTCAGAAAGCTCCTCTCTCCCCACATCTCCAAGAACCAGCGCCAACAAAAGCCTGACTTGAACCGAAGAGTCAGGCACGTCTCCAAATGCCCCACATTTACTTACAAAACGCAAAACAGCAGCTTAAATCACTCTAACATGGAGGGAGGATTTATAAACACGCTTGCAAAGAGCAAGGGCGGGTCCTTCAAGAATATCCATGCTTCAAAATATGATGTTGAAATTGTCCTCATATGGCTTCAACATGCCTTTAAGCTTCAAAAAAATCATTCTTCTTTGTTTATCTAATTAAGTTTGACTCCAAACAAGCAAAGTGCACTCTCAGGAAGTCCTAAGAAAAACTTTGGATAGAAAGTGGGGAACTTCCTCTGCTCCCCAGCTGTGACACGTCGGTGCGTTGGCGTGAGCAAGTGTGTGTGTATGAGTGTGCACACTCATGTGCTCCACCAGCTCGGCTGCGTCTGCTCCAGCACGATTTCTGCATGCTCTTTCTTCAGGTGGAGCAAAATAAATTCCATCTGTTATGTCGCTCAATGAATAAGGCGATTTGAAATAATATTAAACTGAACAGCTCCTGGCTAAACCACAAGATTCTTACACTCCTGCTGTCTAATCTTCATAAGGCAACACTGTAGCGTGGTTCACACGCACCCTATAAATAGATAAAGCAGATTAATCGCTTTAAAGTGTCTTACGGGTGAGCAGGGAAATGCTCTTAGACTTGACACATAGTGTGTTTGTTATTTTAATGAATTTAGCATTATTATTTATCTATGATGAGTACAGACTGACAGTATAGTGCACATTTTCTGAGCAGTAGGACATCATAACGCACAGGCCCCACCCACAACTGTTGATGGACTGTCTTGTATTAGCATATTCCCACCCTCAGCCAGTTGTACGCTGTCCGCCATTTCTCCACGCTCGTAGTGACAACAATGTCTCGTTAGCAATGCAGGTGTTTTGTATTTGGATGTAAAAGTGGACATAAGACACACAAAAAAAAAAACAAGAGAAGGGTGGAGTGAGCAGTAGCTCATTATCATTTAAAGTGACATGCATCAAAATGGGTTGCTGCAAACAGTGCTGTTTTTGACAAGGTAAAATGGTGTTTTACATGACCATTGAAGAATTTTAGCCAAAGTATGTTGTAGACATTTCATGAAGACCCTAAAGAATCATACCAACATGTGGAAAATGGGCATTGGATGTCCCCTTTAAATATCATATTTAGAAGATAATATACATCTCTTTCTTAGTTCAAGACTGTCTCAGGATATAAGGGATGCATGATATTGGATTTTTAGTGATATCCGACATGCTGATATTTTGGCCATACTGATATATTTCCTTTTGTTTGGAAACAACACTAAGTCTCTCCTGTGCAGAAATTATGAGCAAAGTTATTTTTAAATTTTGGTTAGTTTTTAACAAGATTATTTGTTAGAATTTAAATAAACAATAATAAAGTTCTTTTATAATGACAGTACATTGAAGCTTTAAAAATAACTACAAATAAACTATATATCAATCGCTGCATTTTTCCCCCCCAGAAAGATGCAGTGCTAACCTTAACAATTTATTTTAAGATTTAACATTTGTAGATGGTCTAAAGCAAAACAGGTGGAAGAAAAATTTTTAGAGCTTATAATTTGATTAAAAAATATAACATATTACACATTAATGAATAAATCAGTATATATAAAATTATTTAATTTACAAGTGTCATGTTTGTGATTTTTGTAAACTGGAGCTTCTGACCTTTAAATTAAAACATACTCATGATTTTATGACATCAATTACTGCTTTATTTAATCAGAAACACAATCCAAGTGTTATTTGTGTATTTTACTTTCATTTTATTAGAAGTAGGCCAACAGCGCCCCCTACAGAATTAAAACTCTTTACCGAACGGTCATTAGGACCCAGAGGAGGCTGCAGTTGCTGCCGTTGCACGTGCTATTACTGTTTACTCTATCAAACAAGGAAGGCGTCATTATGTACCTGCAATCTCAGTTTCAATGCAGCCATCCAAAACAGTGAATCTAACCACCATTCAGGCAAAACTTTGCTTCAAGGCACACTTCTGACATGATCTAATTGCAAGCACACCCTGAGCACATGTGAGTTAACTTATTCCTGGCAAGACATGTCGGCGTAATTTTTTATATGGGGGCAATGCCGATATTGACATTTAAAGCCATTAATGGCCGATTCGAATATTTGATCTGATAATATTGTGTATCGGTAAAATAAGTATTTATGTGTATATAAGTATAAAAGTATTGTGACAATTTAAAGTCTAATCAGGAAAACATTGCATAAGCTCATATGCAGTTCAGGTATCATCTCATAAGATTCCAAAAGTAAATTACATTATAAGGGTGTATTTCAACATGCAAGAACGACTGCAGTGCGAACCGTGATGTCTGATTCTCAAACAAATGACTCTTATTACCCAGTTCTTTTTTAAAGAGTCAGTGAAAAAGATTCATGCATTTGAATGAAACAGTCATGGGCCCTGTCCCAAATCGCACCATAAACCCTCACGGTCTTCCTCTGAGTCCACACTTTGATGACGTAATGCTGCTTTGACTCTTCGGTAGAAGTCTCACCTCAGTGCGGGCTCAGGAGAATTGCACTTCTGAAAAATAAAAATTACTAATGGGACACCCTACGATCTCATGGACACACGCACGCGGCACCCATTGTACTGTAAGTCCGCTAGAGCGCAAGTGCACATAAAGTGTGCCATTTGGGACAGGGACATGAATTTGCTCAAGTTAGTGGTCTGAATCAGACTCAGTCAGTCAGTGAATCATTCAGAGCCATTCCTGACTCAGAGATTCCAGACAGGCAGAGATATTCATAAACAGAGTGACAGTTATATTGCACAAATAATAATTTTTAACAATCAGCTAGTTAAATCAAAGAAATTGGTCTGAATGATTCCTTTTTTCTTGTGGATGGAAAGTTTCTTGTGTTATACGTTCCGACCATTGACCTATATTGGCTCCACCCAAGAATGGTTGATAATAGTGAAAACGCGTGTGCCAGTTGGCACAATCAGCTCGCCTATAGTCAAATGCTTCCCAAAAGCTTTAAAATCAAGCAGCGATCCAAATGCTTCAGACTGCTTTACACGGCATTAATCTGGAAGCTACACACTGACCCTAAAACGCTCTCGGATGACACCAAAACAGTACACCACAATTCAGCAGTAATGCATATAAATTGACACTGGCTTTAAAATTCATTATTTTAATCGATATGAATAAAATTAATTGTACTAACATTAATTCAACACCACATTTGATGTGCTCTTGGCATGCTTAGATGGATAATTAATCCAGTCTAGTTAATGTCTGGTGCTTAAGGATGTTGCAGTAATATCAGAATAATGACTTGAAACAATAATACAGCCAATTACTTTTGGCACTATTAGATATTTTCCATTTATGTCTGACTATAAACGTACACCATGTCTAGCAGCAAATTAGCAAACGTATTTCAACCACAAGAGGGTGCTATGAACACAAACATTCTCTTTACAACTCCTAAAGATTTATCTAAAAGGAAAATACTTCAGTGTAGCCAGTTACTAAATTTGTTAATGTCATTCAAGCACTAACTCAAGACATCATTACGTTCCCAACAGGCAGCCGTTCCTCATATTCTGGGATGACATTCAAGCCTTTAAAAACATCAGATAAGGCACGATATATAAAGAGAGGGAAACGCAAACTATCAAGCCAGAGCTGTAACAGATACCCGATACAGAAGCTTATCCGACACGCTTTGCTACCTTCCTGTTTACACAAGATTTTCACTCCTGCACAGTGTTTTTGTGCCATTTTGCCCCACGATTACTTGAGGGACAGACAGGGAACCCCTTGAGAGTCCTGCTAAAAACAAAAGCGTGTATTTTAAGGTTATAGTTTGACTTTTTATGACAGCTTTCCTTTTGGCAAGAAGGTTTTCATATAAACACATTCAAGCAAATAAAGTTTAGTTTGGTTTTATGTTTTAATGCATAAAGAAGCATTGAATAAAATGTAATGAAGCTTATGGTTTTCAGTAACTATTGGAATCTCTACAAGGAGCATGTGCTCAGACTGCAAAGTTGAAATGAAATGGAAATGCAATCTATTCCAGACAGACCATAACTGCGGTTTTACTTATTGGTCGACTCCACCCAAATAAGCCAATGAATTCAAATCTCTCCTTCTCTACACAGACACATTCCAAAAAATTAATGTTGGAGGTATTTTGAAAGGCACTTTCCCTGCTAAAGCAGGACTAAACAACCCCAGGATCAGATGTTTTCAATTAGGATTAAATTGGAAAAAGGGAGCAGCAACAGCGGTGGAGTCACATATTTCAACCATAAAGTCCAGTCATATGGCCTTGGCAAACTAATAAGCCATTAAAACCACATTAAAGGCTCTTGTTGAACCGTAACCAGTGACCTTAACTGACAAACTTACCCCCGTGGCCCTACTTTTACCTGACATCTAAATCTGTTTTGTTTCTCTGGGTTGATTCTGTTTGTTTTTGCACAAAATGCAATAAGGGCCTTCGATCTGAAGTTTCGCTTAGTTTTCTTCTCAAGTGACTGTCAGTGCTCTTTGTGGAAACAGACCAAAACCAAAGCCAGTTTCTATTTATAATTATCATAAGTAGATATATAATATAAGACATTTCACGATTTTCCTTGATTGATATATGAAATTCAGATAAAGACATTAAGAATTGTAGGAAGGTGATTTTAGGTGATTCTGGCCTACTTAAAAGTTGTTAAATAATGAATGGACTGAGCTGATTCGTTTAATATGGATCTTGCAAAGCGGATTGATTAAATGATAAACAAAGACCATCCCAATGAGTATTAAACAAAATTACTCATGCGCTTGAAGTCATCTTGAAGAGCTCTTTTTACTTTGCAACTCAGACAAGTGGCTTTCATTTACATAAGCCAACCAAAACAAGACCGGATATATTTTTGATCAAGTAGAGACCATATCATTTTTTATACAGCAAGTTTACAACAGGCCGAATGTTTAATTTCAAGTTCAAGCAGACTTGTTCAAAGCCAGTGGTTATAAGGTTCCTTTCACACTATAGTCTCAGCCAGGAGACAAAGAGGGAACATTTGCAAAACCAGGAAATCCTGACTTCTGTCACTGTTCTCTCTCAGTCATCCTCTCCCTGATATCTTAAATGATCATATCTGTGTTATTCCAGTACCACAGCTGTCACCACAGACTTCACATAAGGTCAACATCTGTATCAGCAACCATCTTGACCACAGCATAGTATACTATAGTGCAATTTTAAAGTAATATTTTACAGAAATACGGAAATAAAGTCTCAACTGTGAGATATGAAATTGCAGTAAAGTTTTTGAACACTAATGAACCCTATGAAATTCATTTGATTGACAGCTTGATTGGCAGGTGATCTGACCAATCATAACGCTGCATCTGCCATTCAGTCCGACAAACAAATCAGACAGTAGAGTAGATTAACTTCGGTGGACTTAAACTCGAAACAATGTGTACTGACGTCTGAAATAAAATACGTTCTGATGTTCATTCATCATGATTCACATGTCATTGATCTAATAAGGCAATACACTGATCTGCCACGACACATTAAAGAGCCACAAAACGACATTTATTGTTTAATTTTTCTTTAAAAAATGACAACATTTTAAAGCTGAGACCTTGTTTCATACCAGAAGTAACCTACTCTGTTTTGTCTGTCGCCATGTTGTCAGTTTCCTCTTTGCTACGCGTTGTTTTACTGTATTAGAACATGATGTGTAGTGTGAGAGCTGCATTATTTGTCGGACATAGCAACAGTAACTAAGGAGGGCGGGTTTTTGCGAGGTGTCAATTCCGTTTGAATTTTTCTGGATTCCTTTTTTTCTGTTTTAATGATTACATTTTTATTCATTAAAAAGCATGTCTAATTAACTAAAATCATGAAACTTACAGTATTTAACAGCAATTTGTTAATAGTTTAACAAAAATGTAAATTTTAAGGCCCTATGAATTATTTTATTTATTTTTTTATTAGTTTTATTTTTTTTCTCAAATTCAATTGATTTTATTTAAAAAATATATGTTATTTTATGTTTTGTTTATGTTTTTTCAGAAAAACTGTGTTGCGTATTTACATTGTTCAACTAAACAAATTCTGGTAAAAAAAAAAAATTGGTAAATATTCCTTTATAAAATAATGTTTAAATAATTATTTTATTGGTAGTAGTAGTACTTTCATTACATTAAGTAATATATTTCTGTCACAGTTTCTTCTAGCTAAACCAAACTTTTATTTTTATAGCTTGCTTCAAGTTTATGTTTTTTGAGGAAAGCATTTCAAGATTTTTCTTCATATAATGGACTTGATTGGTGCCCCGATTTTGAACTTCCAAAATGTAGTTTAAATGCAGCTTCAAAGGGCTCTAAACAATCCCAACCGAAGAAGAAGGGTCTTATCTAGCGAAACGATTGGTTATTTTTTTCGAAAAATAAAAATTTGTATACTTTGTAAGCACAAAATCTTGTGTAGCACAGGCTCTGGGTTGCGTGTTCACGATGTTACGAATTAGTGATGAGTCGTTCTTGAATGATTCGTTCATCTTTAATGTGACTCGGGAAGAACGAGTCGTCTCGGGGAGTGATTCGTTCAGTCGCGCATGCGCAACATCCTATTATGTTCTGTACTGGAATTAGTTCACCTGTTTCGAGTCTTCGGGTTTTTCGAGTCATTCGTTCACCTTATGGCGCTGTCACATGACGAACGAAAAACTAAAACCCGAAAACTTGTCAGATAAGAGGTGAGGTGAGCTAATCATAGACTAAAGACCCAGGTAAACAATGAATTAATCTTTTCTGTTTCTTACAGCATT
>JAHKKF010535839.1:7713-38785 GCA_019740295.1 Labeo calbasu | reverse complement strand
AGACCCAGGTAAACAATGAATTAATCTTTTCTGTTTCTTACAGCATTATAGTTTTGTCTTGTTTGTAGTGTAATCAATGTTTGTGTAAGCAGTAGATGCATTAGGAAAGTAACACATAACATTTTAATTATATTTTAAAATGACTCGAAAAAAGATTTGTTCATTTTGCTGAACGAGACTCAAAGGTCCGAGTCGGTAAAATGATCCAAACTTCCCATTACTACTACGAATCACGTCTAAGTTCATCGTCTGTGCACTCCGGCTAAAAAAGGTAGAGTATGGCAAAAAACTCCATCTTATTTTCTCTACAACTTCAGAATCGTTCGACATTGTTGTACCTTTTTGTTTGTAAACAGCGTTTGACTTACTTGCACTTTCTTAGTCTTTGCGCGTTCACTTTGTAAACACTGGGTCTGTAGTTCCGTCTACGTTCGGCCTGACCTTTCGACCTGATTCAATAGTACGTGAAGGTGCATCCCAGAACCTGTGCTACACAAGCTTTTATGCTTAAAAAGTAAACAAATTTTTATTTTCAGAAAAAAATGGCCAATCGTTTCGCTAGATAAGACCCTTCTTCCTTGGCTGGGATCATTTAGAGCCCTTTGAAGCTGCATTTAAACTACATTTTGGAAGTTCAAAATCGGGGCACCAATCAAGTCCATTATATGAAGAAAAATCCTGAAATGTTTTCCTCAAAAACCATAATTTCTTTACGACTGAAGACAGAAAGACATGAACATCTAGGATGACAAGGGGGTGAGTAAATAATTTGTGAATTGTTGTTCTGGAAGTGGACTTCTCCTTTACGGCAGAAACGTGCAATACATATGAAATGGAGATTCTCAACCAAGTCAAATTCCAAAATATGAATTCATGCTGTAAACAACCCTACAAATTTTAAAGAGGATCCTTTCAAAAATACTTTTGACCACCCATTGTGTTGGTGCAAACACTGACTAACAGTATACTGGCCTTCAGATTTTTACAGCTCCTTGTAAGGAATGAAACTTATCTGTATATAAACAAGGAAAAAAATGATTATTAAAAAATATCTGTGTTATGTGCTACTGTGGGACACAATAGATAAGACTGCCTTCTAACATACATAGTACCGTACGTTGGGTCTATGCCTGTGTGTGTTTATGGTATGGGAGTACGGGTTGAAAACAATAACTCAAACTCGTTAGACTGCACCGTGGCAGGGGGGTGATTCTTCGGTTCCAGACTTCCAGGTGTGAATCTGCTGGCTGACTGAGGGATTTAGGAATGTGCTGGATTTTTTCCGCCAAGGAAAATCATATTTCTCTTTCAACCCGAATAAGCATCCCACACTGACCTACTTCTCCACATCCCCATGAGATCTTTTAATTAGTCTGAAGTGAAGGGCAAACTGAAGGGGAATCTACACAAAAGACACCCACAAGCTGAAGAAGAACGATTCACAGATACCGTTATCTTTACAACAATAGACTAGAATTCAGTCTTTATTAGATTCAAGCCTACAGTTATGCCAAATTTGTGGAATTCCCAAAACATAATGAGCAATTTTGTAATTAAGCAAAACAAAACTCTGCTGGAAAAAAAACATATTAAACTAGCCTAAGGTGGTTTGCTGGTCTTAGCTGGTCTCCCACTCTGGTTAGGATGGTTTTAGAGGAATTGGGAAATAGCTTAGCAAATTTAGACTGTGAGACCTGCTTAAACCAGCTAAGACCAGCACTCCATCTTAGGCTGGCTTAAGATGGCATTTTCAGCTGAGAACAAAAAAGAAAAAAACATTCCAGTGCATTTTTAGAACATTTTACAACTTACATTTCCCGCAAATGTTATTCTGAGCTAGTCAGGCAAAGCGGCCTCGACAGAAAGTTGGACTGAGGCCATAAACAGAAGGCAAATGATCTGGAACAGTAGAGGCTTTTGCACTGAAAATGGGACTGAAGGCCAAGATGACTAGAATTAAACTCAATGAAAACATCAGGCCCTGACCTTTGTGCGTCACTTTGGCATAAACCCGTAAGAGTCCTTTACTCCAACTCTGCCTTGACTAAATAAACTCAATAACAAAAGCGCTTCAATCTCAGAGGCTCTGCTCTCAGTGCCAAGCTGGATGTAAGTTCAAGGCCCCTTCGTCCAAGCACAAGACACCTATTGTTTGAGGCAGAGCTGCCACAGGGCGGTTAATGGCGCTGAACGCATGGTAAAGTTTCAGCTTAAAAAAGAAAAAAGTCTGACATGGTAGGCTCAAATAAAGTTTTACATCAGAGATATGAAAGTCCAATCAAACTTCAGTCACATTATTGGGCTAATCTGTAACTCTTCCATATCTACCATTATTTCTCCCCATTGCTGTAGTTCTTTGTTTTATGTAAGAAGTACCTGCCATTCTCCTTCCATTATTGTAATTATAGTAGACCTCCTCCTTTCGTTCCATCAAATTGGATTCTCTGAGAAAATTGATGAGTTAAAATCTCACCTGACATGCTCTGCTCACTAGAGCATTTCACAGCTAGCATGCTTTTAGTCCAGCTCATGAGTCCTGGTATTGAAAATCAGATTTCTCAAAATCATCATGAGAGATGATTCTTAACACAGAAAGAATGAAAATGTAAAACTCGGGCACACAAACCGTACCAACCATTTTGTAGGTAAATCTTATTCTGTGACAAGATTTTACAAATTAGATATTACAAATGAGCAAAATTGTGTTTATAATTAAAACCAATGTTTTTTTTTAATAAATTGTGTAATTGTGACTTTTTATGTCACATTTTCCTTGCAATTGCAAGTTTACATCTTGCAGTTCTGGCTTTTTTCTCAGAACTGCGTGATACAAACTTGCAAATCTGACTTTCTACTCAAAATTGCGTGATACAAACTCGCAATTCTGAGAAAAAAGTCACAATTGTGATTTTTTTCTCAGAATTGTGAGTTTTAATCTCGCAATTATGACTTTTTTCTCAGAATTGCAAGTTTATATCTCACAATTGTAACTTTATAACAAGCAATTGCGAGTTAAGTCAAAATTGTGAGATTTAAATTCATAACAGTTTTGTTTTCCTTCAAAATTGGACTTTATAAAGCGCAATGGCAAATTGAATCCTGCAATTCTGACTTTTTCTCAGAACTGCATGATACAAACTCGCAATTCTGACTTTTTACTCAAAATTAAAGTTATAAGGTTAAAACTGTGAGACGTGAACTCGCAGAATTGCGAGATATATACTCGCTTCACAATTCTGACTTTTTCCCTCGCAATTGCAAGTTTACATCTTGAAGTTCTGACTTTTTTCTCAGAACTGCATGATACAAACTCACAATTCTATCTTTTTACTCAGAATTGTGTGAATAAACTCACAGTTGACTTTTTTCCTCAGAATTGCGAAAGTTTATATCGCACAGTTTTGACTTTATAACATGTAATTGCGAGTTAAGTCAAAATTTTGAGTTATAAATTCTAAGAACATATCAGTCTTTTCTCCCCTCAAAAGTGGACTTCATAACGCGCAATGGTGAGTTTACATCTCGCAGTTCTGACTTTTTTTTTTAATTATGTGATACAAACTCACAAATCTGACTTTTTACTCAGAATTGCATGATATAAACTCCCAATTGGGATTTATAAGGTAGTTATAAGGTTTTTTCCACCTCAAAATTGGACTTTATAACACGCAATGGCGAGTTTATAACTTATAATTCTGAGAAAAAAAAGATATACAGTCACACAGAGTTATAAAGTCAGAATTGCGAGACGTAGACTTGCAATTCTGAGAAATAAAGTCAGAATTGCGAGATATTAACAATTCTGGCTTTTTTCTCATTTATATCCAGCAATTTATATCATGAGTTTATATCTCACAATTCTGAGAAAAAGTCATAATTAAATGTTTGTATCATGCAATTCAGAGAAACAAAGTCAGAATTGTAGGATAAAAAGTGGCCATAACATTTTTACTATTTTTATTCAGTGGCAAAAATGGGCTTTTTATAGTTTGGTGACAGACCAGAACAGCACTGGCTCCAAAAATTGCTTGTATTCAGAAAGATTTATTCCTTAAGAACTTCAGTGCCACAATAATGTATTTAAGCATCTGGGTAAAGTTATACTTAATATTTTAGTATTACTATTAAAAAACAATAATCTATCAAATGTAAAAGAGTGAACATAAAGCTATTAGTCTGTGATTAGGAAAACTAAAGAAAGACATTCATTCTAAAACCATCTTTCACAATATTTCATACCAGCACTAAAGATCTGTTGAACAAATTAATAATTTGAAGCAGCGAGACTAAATTAGTTTTCTGTCAATTCTTAGTACAACTTCTGGGTTGCATCAATATATTTATTTGAATAAGCCATCCAGTCATCCCATCCATGAGCAGAGATAACACTTTATAGTGCAAATACACGTCATTTGAAAAAGACAATGCTGCTTCTGTTTTGAAACGCAGAGTATATGAAGTATAGAAAGCTTAAAAATGCTTGATCGAATCTGGACATGAACTATGATCAACATGGCGAGAGATGTAAAACCTACAGCTTTGTTTTGCACAGAAATCACTACCTCGTGTCCGTTCCGCAAGTGTTTATGAGATTCTCGCTGTTTCAGGATAGTGCATAAGCAGTGGGTTCTTTCCACCAGTCACAATTCTTATACTAATTATACTTTTATGTATCTGTTAACATGAATATGCAGGTTTCCTGAACATTTATTGTCCTGAAAATGTCACAATTCATAAATAAATAAATATTTTGGTTGTGATAAATACATTAGTCGTAAAAAGAAAAAAAAGTGTTATTTTTTCTTTTCTTTTGAATTTTGGTGTGAAATTTGACCTGGATGTTCCACATAGGCTTCATGAAATTCTCACAAAAGCTTGACATTGGACTCAGAAGCAAGTTTACTAACAGTTATGAACCTAAACTTAAACTGAAGTGAAAAAGTAGTAAATGATGAGTAAATACAAAACCCTCTGCTTCCATTTACATAACTCACTGAAGTTACACTCAGAACCATTTTCCAGCAACAACTTGCAGAAAGGAAATACAGTCAGTCCAGAGGGTCCATAAAAATCTGTCATGAAATAAAAACAAGCCCACCAAGTTCCACCTAGATGGACTTTACAGAAGTTCCCGTGAGTCAAGTATTGTCTGGTTGAGAGAGATATGTGAAACAACTGTCTAAACAACATGATGTCACAACAGTCAAGAGTGCAAAGCTTTCCCATATGAGAGAAACGTCAGAGCGATCACAAGTTGTATTTCAGTCAGCGAGCAGAAAAAACATATTCAACAGAGATAAATAAAGTACATAAAAGTACAGCATATATGTGACTCTGGACCACAAAACCAGTAATAAGGATCAATTTTGTGAAACTGAGATTTACATTATATGAAAGCTGATGTATGATTTGTTAGGATATGACAATATTTGGACGAGATGCAACTATTTGAATATCTGGAATCTGAGGGTGCAAAAAAATCAAAATATTGAGAAAATCACCTTTAAAGTTGTTCAAATTAAGTTCTTGGCAATGCATATTACTAATCAAAAATATTTTTTTTAGATATTTACGGTAGGAAATTTACAAAATATCTTCATGGAACATAATCTTTACTTAATATCATAATGATTTTTGGCATTAAAGAAGAATAATCCATCATTTTGACCCATGCAATGTATTTTTGGCCGTTGCTGCAAATATACCCGTGCTACTTATGACTGGTTTTGTGGTCCAGGGGCGCATATTTGATAAAAATTCTTATTTATTTATCTCCGTAGTAAAATGGCAATGATAAAAGATCGAGCGACTTCACAATCTACATTTATGTGTAGTGTAATAATGTGTAGGAACTGTGTATTTTTCAAACTGATATCAGTGCACCAAATATGGGCATTTTAACTTGATTCCATTTACTAAAAATCTTAACCTTGAACTTCAAAGTTACACTTTAACTTGAAGCTTACAAATAAACATTTTCAAAGAAAAAAATTCTGATTTAATTATGGCCCTTTTATTTCAGTTATAGTCAAACCATTTTGAAATAAGCACTGAACCTTCTGCAGGCCAGATTTCATATTTTAGCTTGCAACAGTCCATATTTCCTTCAATATGGACTTCAGAGGATTTTAAACTGATACCAGATTTTCATGGATTTGAATAGATTCATACACCATGGTTCCTGCTATTGATTCTTAGGAACTCAAAGCTCTCTGCTCACATTCAATCATAGCCCAGTTTTGCAGAACAGGTCAGTGTCCATTCTGTTTGCAGAAAGAGTGGGAGTAAGAAGGAAAAGCAACTTGGAAAGAATATGAGTACTCAAACAATGGGAAAAAATGTATTTGCCTGATTATAATGAAGGAGATATATCACAAATAGACAAAGAAAGAGGGTGTGCATCCATCTGGCTGTGATAAAAACACAGTGTCAGTGAAAGCCTTCATAAGGGCTGGACCAACATCTGGTTTCGACATGCTTTCCCCCTGCAGACGAACTCTGAGGAATGGGTTGAAGTTGCTCTCTGAGGGAAGGAGGGAGGGGTAGGAATAGAACAGCTGGATTGCATACTGTCACACAATGTCTGTATGGTTTATATATTTCAAACCCAACTGTAAATATACTACGCTTTACCGTTGCTATATTGTCAGAATGAACTAAATATGAGAGGCTGATGTGCTGAAACAACCGTGTTTATGGAAAATGTTTACTTCCTTTCTTCATTACAACAAAGCCTATTCACCCTGCACGGTCTGCATACAAATTAGTATAAAAGGTACTGATTCATGTATTTATTTTTGAATCCAAATGAAACAACTTCTGCCTCTGAAACAACTTTCTTTTTTTTTAGACTTGTCCCATGTCTTGATTGATTCTTATACTTTTACATTTGGTTGCCCTCACTTTTATTTTGCTACATCCTTGCCTTTAACCATAAATATACATTTTCAAGATCCAAACAACTTTCAATGCATAAAATCAAGTCAGCCTTTTTTTCTCAATAAATATCTGATTTGACTCAGAAATATGTCACAATTTGGAAGGAAAATGGTCTGCACACATAGTTTAATGCTGAATAAAATTTCCATAATTTTTAAAATGTGCTTAAGAATTTGCAAAGACTATAAATTGAAAAAAAAAAACTACACCAAGGAATAAATGCAAACCTAATTTATTTATAGTAAAAAAAAAAAAAAAAACTTTTTATTTGTATCTGATACAAAGCAATCAGTAAATATTGTATAAACATAAAAAAAACAATTTTAATTATTTTTATTCATCTAATTAATCTATTAGATTGTATTTAATCCTATTTTCTATTTCTGTTGACAATTAGCCTGATGTTATTTGAATTTTATTTCCATTGTATCCAATGTCTGCAGATTCCATGTCACAGCATGCAGCAGACAAAGAATCGCTCTCTTTCTTGTTCTTAGTACCTTTTAATATATCGTCCAGGGCTGGACGTCTGGAGCACACATGTATCCACTTATGCTCTGCTTCCTGCACTCCACTCACCTTACTCTGGGCTTAGTTCTGGAGGCAGGGCCAGTGAAAACACCCATTGTTTTCTTTGGAGGTGAACGCATTGCAGGGAATCGCTGAACAGAAAGTGCAACATATTGACCGTGGAGATACACAGAAATATGTGGATGCGGAGAAAAAGAAAATAAAGAAGACTCATTTCTGCCACCTTGAACAAATCCTGATTGCATTCCAAAATAACCAATCTTGACCAGAATCACCACATTCACATGCTCAGCACAATGGTGAATACAGGCCCCAGAAGACCTCAATGAGTGGTTTGCCAACCATTATTACTGGCACGGTAGTCTGTCCCCAAAACCTCTATTTATGTTCTACTTGGAGCTGCAGTTCACAAACAGAGAATGAAAAGTGGCAAGCGACCACAGGTGCCATGAGATAAAAGTGCAACACAGCACAAGCCTGAAAGGGATTCAACATCCAGACAAAGCCAAGCATCTAGAAAGGAATTTGGAATTAATGATCTGGAATCATGCACTGCCGATATGGCAGGCCATTTTAACATTTATTCCCAAAATTAACTAGCATATATTTTATCTTAATAGTACTTTTGCATTTTCATACTCCACTCGCAACTATATTCAATTAAGCACTTATTTGTTTCCTGCTCAGTCACTGAATTCTATGGCGAAATTGTGTGGAAACAATTTTCACTCAGAAATTGTTAGTAAATTTCACAAATAATTACAAAGAAATAAACACATTGAACACAAATAAAAATAATTTTGACCCTGCATAGACAGCAACGCAGCTGAAGTGTTTCATGGCCCAGAAAGGTAGAACGAACATTGTTAAAATCCGTTATAGGAGCTGTCATGAACTTGCGGCAGAGACTGAGATAGAAGAGAAGAAATTGTCAAACAACTTTTCTTTTCGAACAGAAAGTATTCTCATAGCTTAATAACATTACGGTTGAACTACTAATGTCACATTCACTATTTTAATGATGTTTTTACTACCTTTGTGGGCTGAATAACATCATATTTAGTGCCTGAAATACAAATTGACAGGGAAACCCCAACAAAAAATGTGTATTTTATCCCCCAGAATGCGTTTTGAGTAGCAATTGGGCGGTTTTGTTGTGAAAACCAGACAACCCTGGTTCTCAGCTCTCAGATTTCATCAAAAATATCTAAATTTGTGTTCCAAAGATGAACGAAAGTCTTAAGTGATTAAAATGACACAAGGATGAGTAATTAATGACAGAATTTTCATTTTTGGGGAAACTCAAATATTGGCTGCGTCCGAAAGCCTAGTCAGCTGACTTGCTGCCTCGCTGCCTTATCAGGCAGTGACTTCGAAGGCTGCGAAGGCAACTCTAGAAACAGTTTCGGACAGACTTCAGAGGCAGCATAACGTGACGCCGTTGCTAGGTTACCTAACGGTTAAGTTGTAGATTTTGTAGAAAAACGATCTTATAAAGCTATATATAAATGCTTTAATAATGACCTTAATGTCATTACCCACCGAAGGTCTGTGCGTCGGAGAAGACGACTGAGAATGGCAGCTACTTTTTGCCTAAATAAATAAAAGCACTGATGCAAGTAATATTGCAGAACAGGTCATTGTTATTAGTGGCTGTTTCGTTATTATTGGTAGTATATTGTAAACATTATTCTTATTCACCACTCATTTGAACCCTTTTAACATTTTATTAAATACTGTTATTACAAACAATATTATTTATTATGCTTTTTACACTATTACGATTCATAAAGTATATCATGGTCAGGATCTCATCTATTATATAAAGTAACAAGTCTAATTTCACCAGAATATCTTTATTTATGTAGCCTATATGACGCACATGCACAGGATTGTGGGAAATCGAAGGCAGAGAAGGATACATCTATGTCCATTAATTTGATTGGACAATGAAAAAAAACGCGATGACGTCGGGCGCTTTTCCGCTCAGAGTTGCCTTTTTTTCAACTTCAGGCGCTCAGAGCGTTCCGGCAAAAACGCGAGGCGCAGCAGGCGGTTAAAACGCGAGGTGCCCGCGGCGCATTAACAAGGCGCATAATGCTCACTGCCAATAGAAAACAATTCAAAAAAGGCGCCTCTCACTGCAAAAACGCGTTCGGTGTGATCAGGGCCTTAGAATTCGGACGTGCCTTGATGCCTTCCTGCCTTGGAATGCTGCCTCCGAAGGCAGCATTTTAGAGCTTTCGGACGCAGCCAGAGTGTTTGCACAACGCGGCCATATTGGCAGCACTGAATGTAAACAATGCCACTGAACCGATTGAAACTCGCAAATTTTGCTAATTATTGCTGCTGAAAATGGTCATTTGTGTCATGTTTTGGGATGTACTAATTGGTCAGACCAGAAAAAACATTTGAAGTACTACAGACTGCCAAAAATTATAACACATCAAAGAGAAGAGTGCAAAAAAACTGTCTGAGGAACAAAAGGCGTTTGTGGGTTGGCCAAACTGAACCAGGATTTCCAGGGCAAGAATTTTGACAACATTCGTGTTTGGTCTTATCATTTCCAGTCAGGTAGGACTAATATCTTAATTAATACTGTTTGTATGTATTTTTACCACTTATTAACTTTAGTTTGTCAAACTATTGCGCTCTTTCCTACTTACTAGGTCATTCTCTATATGATTTAGCAGCTTCCCCATGTGTTTTCCATGGTTTAGACAGCATAAATGAGCAGAACAACATATTCATTAGTACATTAATGCAATCAATGCTGTTGTTTACATCCAAGTATTTCCAATATGGCCACGCATCCAGGTGACTGACAAAAACGTGACGTAAGTGCAAACCCTCTATAGTATTTTCTTGTGAAATTTACTCCAGTAGTCCTTGGTTTATTTACAACTTCTAACATTTGTATTAATATTATAGATGAATAGATTACATTCACATTCTGAATAAGTAGGCCTCCAGGTAACTAATGAATAGTTAATCTAATCTAAACCTATCTAATCAATAGTAAAGTTTCTTGTGTTAGTTTGCTTACTAGTAATTTTAAAATAAGTACTAGTTTTAAGAAACGTGTTTGCCATATTGTGGTTGAATAAATAAAGGTAAAGAACTCACGGATTGTGGTCCTCTTGTGGTTGAGATGTTGTACAGTGTCCTGCAGTGAATCCAGCCTGTGCTGCAGCGCAGAAGCTTTATTGATGACCAGCGCTGATTCAGTCTGGATCTCCGCAAACATGCTGCTCGCATGCCGCGACAGATCGGACAGCTGACGGAGGATGTTAATCAAAGTTTGACAGTTCACAGCATCCAGGGAAGAAAATACATCACCGTTAACTTCCAGTCGTTCTCTGTTTATTCTCCCCAGGCTCCGGGGTTCCACTATTCTCTTATGAAACGGCATTTTTTATGGAAAAGATCTATTTGTTTGTTAAACTGCAATTAGTCCACGTGTTCTTTAGAAGTGTCAAGTGTTGTTGTCCATTCAGGTGTCTTAACCTGTTCTGCAAACATCCTGACATCCCGCCTCATGATTCAAAGGATCCTGCCCTTATTCTTCTGGAAGAGCGCTTTCTTAAACTTTCTTCTGGGGGATCGGTTGTCAAGACAAACTCAAACCCCGGAATCTGGAGTACCTGGAGGATCTGGAGCAGGACTTGGGTCTCACTCCAGCTTAACGAACTAGTACAACTTTAGTTAATTAATATGATTTTTTTTTTGCAGTTGCAGTAATCATTTTTTTTATTCCATAAACAGAGTTTATATTACTATTGAAATCAGGACAGAGAAAACGAATTTCTTACATGTGTCCAAAATTTGATGATGCTACAGAAGACAAGTTGTAGCCATTTGTACATGCTTTGTAATGTACCTTTACAGAGTTAAGTTGTAGAAATATCACCTCACAGGAAGCGCACTTTAAGACTTAAATATTATAATAACAAACGTTTTTCATTAATTTGTTGTTCTTTGTTAGGAGGAACGCAATAATGTTATGCTGGTTAAGTGCGCCCTCGTGTGGCATTTCATTGAAAACGTTGCCAAAATATTTTCTTTTCTTTTCTCTGAGCCAGAGAGAATTATAGTTATTTTCCTTCTAGCTAGACTGAACTAGAAGTAGCTTTTGTTTCAAGTTCATGAAATATTTTTTACAATACTTACAATTTCGTTAATTATTATAAGTCTGTATGTTGCTATCTATATTACTATTGTATTGTATGTAGGTTTAGGTTTAAGTAATGTAATTCATCCATATGTTCACTTTTCTTTTTTTTCACAATTGTGATTAGGATTAAAATATATAGGATATGTGACCCTGGACCACAAAACCAGTCATAAGTAGCACAGGTATATGGGTCAAAATTATTGATTTTTCTTTTATGCCAAAAATCATTGGGGTACTAAGTAAAGATCATGTTCCATGAATATATTTTGTAAATTTCCTACCATAAATATATCAAAACTTATTTTTTGAATAGTAATATGCATTGCTAAGAACTTGATTTGGACAACTTTAAAGGCAGTTTTCTCAATATTTAGATTTTATTATTCCAGATTTTCAAATAGTTGCATCTCGGCCAAATATTGTCTTATCCTAACCAACTATACATGAATAAAAAGCTTATTTATTCAGCTTTCAGATGATGTATAAACTATACACATATATACATGATTAAAATGTAGACCAACATTATCTTGCAATAAACAGTTAAGCAATTCAAAATGAGCTAGATGGATAGACCTACAACAATTTTCAGGAGCCCAGTTGAGTGGCAATACATAGTTTATTGTTTTGTATAGATAGATAGGTAGATACACTGCTGTTCAAAAGTTTGGGATCAGTACGGTTTGGTTTCTTATGCTCATCAAGACTGTGTTTATTTGATCAAAAATCCAGAAAAAAACTATGAAATATTATTTGTATATGAAATATTATTTTAATGTAAAATAATAAAATAATTTTCTATGTAAATATATGTTATAAAATGTAATGTATTCCTGTGATGCAAAGCTGAATTGTCAGCATCATCACTCCAGTCTCATATCGCATTATATTCAGAAATCATTCTAATATGCAGATTTATTATCAAAACAGTTATGCTAAAACTTCCTGAACTTTTTCAGGATTCTTTATTAAAGAAAAAGCTAAAAAGGACAGCATTTATTTAAAATTGTTTTTTTTGTGACATTATCAACTAAAAGTTTGTATTCAGTAAATTTGTATTCTTTATTCTTTCTTTTTGAAAGAAAATAAGTGCTGTTCTTTTTAACTTTTTGTTCATTAAAAAATCCTGAAAAAAAGAATCACAGGTTCCAAAAAATGTTAAGCAGCACAACGGTTTCCAACACTGATAATAAAAATAAATCAGCATATTAGAATGATTTCTGAAAGATTATGTGACACTGAAGACTGGAGTAATGGCAGATAAAAAGTCAGCTTTACATCACAAGAAGTAATTATAACTTAAAATATATTAAAATAGAAAACCATTATTTTAAACTGTAATAATATTTCACAATATTACAGTTGTTCTGTACTTTTGATCAAGTAAATGCAGTCTTAAGAGAATTCTTTAAAAAAAAACACTTTACTGATCCCAAACTTTTGAAAGGCAGTGTGGATAGATAGATAGATAGATAGATAGATAGATAGATAGATAGATAGATAGATAGATAGATAGATAGATAGATAGATAGATAGAAATGGGCCTCGTAATGATGGAGTGTGATGTTTTGTAGATGGTGAGGGGGCAGCAGTGCGTCAGTTCCAGTATTACATTGAAACACACTCGGCCCCTCCCATCAGCTCTTAAAGGCTCTTCTGCGCTCAGCGCTCGCGCACGTCCCGTCGTCAGCCATGTTGTTTGTCTGACAGCGCCGTACAGCAACAGGTTGTCAAAGATTCTCAATAAAACAGTGCAGAAATTCTTTCAAGAAACCCTGAAAGCCGATTGTCATCACGTTAATTCAGAGGACAATGGAAAAGGATATGTTTTCCTCCCAGGAGATTTCGCAAAGTCTATAATGCTGTTGTGTAATGTGAGTACCTCCTGTAATACTGCTCAAATGTCTGCTCTTTTTAACATTATATGCTTTAATCACACTTCATAACTAGTTAGAATATAGTTACAGTACTTATTATATCCATACTACTTATGTTACATATACTGTTGAACATTTTCTGCTCGTTATCATTTGTTTTTACAGTAGTTGTGATGAGTTGGAAAAAGTGTCCAGTTTCACACTCTCCAAAGTCCTTCAGAGCTTCATATTACACATATTAAAGCTCATTGTGGGTCATATGTGTCATTTCATGTAAAAGACCTGATTCAAAGTGCTTTCGAACATACTTTCTGCACACAAACCTGCCAGACGAGTGGCAAACTCGTCTGTCTGCCTTTCACCCACAGATATGAAGGGATATGTGCAGTGTACAATGTCTAGTGGAGTTAAACAAAACACGTTAAAGTGAGATTTATTCACTTTTGTACTTGTTGTAATAATGCTTCAGTGCATACGTGACAATTGACGGAACATGATCTAATATGTGATGATGATGATGATGGTTGTGTTTCAAAACGTACTGCGTTGCCTGCCTAGACAGCCTATGTCTCTGGTCAGTGTGTCTGAACCTTTCATTGTTTTCCTATTGTTTTTTTTTTTTTGAGAGAGAGAATCTATAGAACAAAAAAGATGGATCTTTTTGTTCTATAGATTGCAGATCGTATTGATCAGTTTTTGCACCTTACTCTCTCAGAAAACATTGACTTAGTAAGCTGCTGTTCTGTAAACATTATATAACATTACATAACATTGTAAAAGTTGAGCCTTTAAATGAAGGCTCTATCAAATCAGTAGTAATGTAGTTGATTTCTTTTTTTAGTCGTAAAGGAAATGTCCTTGCAGGTTCAGAGAAGGAGAATGATTCATCAAACAATAATGACATAATGATTTTTGTCCTCTATTTTCAGGTGAATGGTCACAGACTTAATCTGTGAGGTTAACCACAGGGTTTATGTTTATCTACTAAATGACCAATTCATTCGATTGTGTAGCACAGTTGTTCAACATTTGTGTATTTTTCGTGCTTATCTTCCTAGCTTGGAGTTATCTGCCCTTCATCACAAATGCTCAAAACAGCTCATGTTATCTAAGCAGACTAATGAACCGATCCATTCTGCCAGTGTTATTGTGTTAGAGCCATTGGCCAAATGATTCGGTTGCAACCTGGAAAAAAATAGTTGCTTCAAAAGGACAGTTGGGAATGTTGTGCATCATTATACATGGATGAAAAAACAAAGGATGCCGCAGAGCCATTGTGACACTGGTTTGCATTCGTTATTCACGTGCAAACTGTGAACTTGGAGTTTGGTGCTGTATTGAACATTGTACTGATTTAAATAGCTAAAATTATCTAACCCTCTAGCCTAGATGAGGATTTGTTGAAAAACAGAATGACTTCAGATTAGAAAAGATTCAAAATGATGAACAAAACCATTTTTTTAAACTGTAAACCATTTGAACGGTTAATAAAAAAAATGTATTTTATACTGGCACTTAAAATATGTGACCCTAGACCACAAAACCAGTCTTAAGTAGCATGGGTGTATTTGTAGCAGTAGCCAAAAATACATTGTATGGGTCAAAATTAAACATAAATGTTCATTTATGCCAAAAATCATTATGATATTAAGATCATGTTCCATGAAGATATTTTGTAAATTTGCTACCGTAAATATATTGAAACTTGATTAGTAAAATGGTTTGCTAAGAACTTCATTTGGGCAACTTTAAAGGTGATTTTCTCAATATTTTGGGGTTTTTTTTCTTTCTTTTTTTATCAAATAAATCATACATTAATAGAAACCTTATTTATTCAGCTTTCAGATGAATATATCTTAATTTCAAAAAATTGACCCTTATGACTGATTTTTGTGGTCCAGGGTTACATGTTTCTGAAATTGTTAACTAATACTAAAACTTAAACTGAAACTTTATTTAAATTGATAAAAATTGAATTAGAAATGTTGGCAGCTAACTAACATAAATAATTTGAAGTACTAAAATTACTAAAACTAAAACTGAAAAAAAAAAAGTTAAATATTTAAAGCAAAATATATTTATATAAAAAAAAAGAATAAAAATGGCAAAAGCACACTTTGTATGATTATTAGCTTTGAAATTAAAATGAAAATTCAAAATGTTAATAAATGCTCTATATATTTATTTATATTTATTTACGGTATATAAATATATAATACTAAAACAAATATGTACTAAAATAACGCTGGTCAGAAATTCTTGTATTACAGCCAGGAGAATCTTGGCAGGGCAAGTAAAAACGTAATCTACTGGACTCCTTTTTGTTGAGCCCTGATGTATCTTTGGGAAAGCGTCATATTTGTTTGTTCAGGCTTCACTGATGTGACCTGCATGACCTTTAGCACATGAAACTATCTGACAACATCTCTCAGAATGTGGAAGTACTTGAAATCTGCCAAACAGACTTATTTCAGTTAATTGAATTACATACATAAATAAAATAACATAATTGACAAATAAACTAGATCAATAAATGCGAATATAATTCAACAGTATTGGTACCAACCGCCCTCAGCATCTCTGGTAATATTGCCAGACTCGTTTTTTTTTTTCATGATCAAGGCTCTATGCTCTCACAATCAACGCTTTCATTTTACGAGAACTGAGAATTCAGTGGCAAGCACAAAAGTGAAAGGTCGGACACACTGACAGGGTTTGTTGGTCTTAATGTGGCTTAATATCCCCACCGACCACAGGGCTGTGGGTCCAGAGCGTTTGTACAACATTGTTTGTGACCTGTTGACATCCTGTTTCGTTTTTTGCTTTCCTCCCACTTCCTTCGTTCCTTTGTGACTGTTAAACCATACACAGGGTGGAGGCAGGAGGTGGTGGGACGTTCCCAGCTATGACCTCACAGTCTATCTTTGCAGCTCTTACACGTCAGTAATATAGAGTGAGTAAAGGTAGAATGACACAGTTTCATTGTGCTTTGTCAGTGCTTCAGCATTTCCGAAGAACACAGTATCTGTTACTGAAATTAGTCAATGACAAGCACATGATAATATAGTGGAAAGAAATGTTTTGCTTTCATATTAAACAGCATTTGGGTATTTGCTATAGATCAGGCAATGCAAAATTTGACCCACCTGCAAATAACATGCAAAGCCACAATGAAATACCATTGGTTTTGTTGATTTCCCTTTGACTCGGTGTACTAGAAAGAGGTGAGCAATGCATGTAGTTTCTAATTTAAATATAGGTATTCTCATTTAAATGGAGTTTGTTCAGTGTCATTCAATTGGGATTTACACTATTCAAAAATTTGAATAGTTAGGAAATAAATAGTTTTATTTAGCAAAGACTCATTCATTTGATCAAGTAATTTTAAAGACATTTATGATGTTACAAAAATTGTAAATTTCTACTCACCTAATACAAATATTTTCAACAATGATAATAAAAAATGTTTCTTGAGTAGCAAATCAGCATATTAGAATTTCTGAAGAATCGTGTGACAGGATAATGAAGCTGAAAATTCAGCTTGGTCATCATAATAAATTACATTTTAAAATATATTCAAATAAAAAACAGTTATTATAAACTTAAATAATATGTCACAATATTACTGTTTTTACTGTGTTTAATGTGATTGCATAAATTTAACTGATGAGCGTATGCTGTTTCTTTAAAAACATAAAAAAAAAAAACTAACAAACCTAACCTACCTAACATTTGCAAAGATTTGCAGCATGACATAAATGCAAACAAATGAATCACTTAAACTGCCTGTCACTCTCTGAATAAAAGTAAACCACAGTCAGTGTGTTAGATGGGAAGAGAATGAGTGAAAAGGGAGTGATATGACACACATGACTTTTCTGGAAGCTTGTCCTGTCTGACTGCATTCTGTCCCTCTATAGACCTACTCCCACAGCCCTACCACGATACTGCCACACATCACTTCCTGTCAGCAACTTTCTCCCTGTTTTTAACATGTGTATATGCTGTAATTTATAATTGGTTTTGAAGATATGACAGCTAAAATACAGTATAAGTGGTCTGTTAAAGGAAAATTCTGTCATTAATTACTCGCCCTCTTGTCGTTCCAAATCTGACCTGCGTTCATCTTCGGAACAGAAATTAGGATATTTTTTTATGAAATCCGAGTGCTTTCTGACCCTGTATAGACAGCAATGCAACTAACATGTTCAAGGCCCGGAAAGATAGTAAGGAAATCTTTAAAATAGTCTATGCGACATCAGTGGTTCAACCTTAATTTTATGAAACCACAAGAAACGCATGCGTGTGCATTCCTCTGCTTGTAAACAAGGGTAAACAGTGGTGGCGCTGTTTCCAAAACCAGTGTAAACAAACACCAAAGAAGAGCATCCCGAGAGAGAAGAGAGTCGATGCTGAGTTCTTGTCATCATTAACGTCTGAGATCAGATTTATTCTCACATGTTCTTTACACAGAATATAATTTCTATGAATTCACTGAATTATGTGATCTGAAGAGCATTGTCCGTTTTCTTCCACGTGCGCGAGTGTTATGAGTCAAGCACGTTCACTCTAGATCTGTCAGTCATGTGATCATATCTCTTGTCATTATGTATTAAAAAACGAAACATGAAAGGAAATTAGACGATTATGACCGTTTTTTCATCATAAAACGTACAAAGAGTGCATGTCTGCCTATTATAAAATAAAAAAAACACTTGATGTCAATTGGAGGTTATGACAAACACTGAATGGTGATTTAAAGTGGGTTTTAAGCAAAAATAAAAAACATTATTAATTACATAAATTTGCAAATGTAGCTTGACGATAATTCTACCTCTATTTATATTTTAAGATAAGATGTATTCTCGATCGTTATTTTTGTTTTCTTTGTGCACAAAAGATATTCTCGTATCTAAAATTACAATGAACTACTGATGTCACACGGACTATTTTAACCATGTCCTTACTACCTTTCTGGGCCTTAAATGTGGTAGTTGCGGTGCTGTCTATGCAGGGTCAGAAAACTCTCAGATTTCATCAAAAATATCTTAATTTGTGTTCCGAGGTTGAACGCAGGTCTTACAGGTTTGGAACGACACAAGGGTGAGTAATCAATGACAGAATTTTTGTGTGAACTAACCCTTTAAATGAGCGTCATGATTAGTGATAGTCCTATATATCAACCAAGTTGGTGTCTGGACATTTTGGGGTCAGCCAGCATGCAAAGATATAGTGAATAACTGACTAATCTGTTGTAGGACAGTTTTATATGCATACATTTAAAATGTTTCAGCTGAATTTTCAGCATTATATGTTTGTGTTGAATGAACCATATAGATCGTATTTGCAATATGCCTGTTTTTGTGTTTACACATATGTAAATCATTGTCCATTATGTCTATATTAGTCTCTGTCTGTACCCATATCTGTTCACCACAGCCGTATATAATTTAATTATCTGCCATCTTGATGTTTTTTTTCATGCGTACACTACAGAGATGATGTCAGACTAATTGATTTAATGTGTGAATCAGAGTTCTTGGCTGATTCCCATTATTGTACCCCCACCACTAACATTTACCGGAAGTACCATTTAGTAAATTTGCAGTTATACATGATTTCATCAAACAAATACCAGACTTACAGGGATAAACCTACAAAATGTTTTCATTTCATTTTACTTACCAAGACATTGTTAGGAGATATGGAGCGACACATTTTTGGCCGTTTGTTTATTTCCAACTGCACCAAATTGCATATTTTTGCTCTGTTTTAAACTTTTTTTTCTCTGCCTTGAAAAACTGTATTGTACTAATTGAGCCATAAAAAGCAAATATGATAGTAAACCGTTCCACTGAAAGTTCCATTTATTAGATTTCATATGTCAGGCGTTACAGGGTTAAACATTTCTTCCCAAAGTAATGATAAAGCTTTAAATGCTGTGAAATCAGTTTCTGATGTTATTAGGAGGAGGATATTGATGCAGTCAGTCATGAACGGTGTAATAAAAGTGTCATTGTCTATTAAGATTTTGCACATAGAGCATTATTCTGTTGAAAAAATTTGTATGGGGAGTTTGGAGGCAGCTCTCATCTCCTCCCCCTCACCCTTCCTCTCTCCTTCACACATCCTCTTCTCTCTCTCTTTCACTCTGAGAGAGCAGGATGGAGATAGCAACAGCCCTGCACTCCCTTGCCTGCATTATTAATGGGTGGACATTTCTTCTTTCTCTCTCTTTCTCTGTATGTGTGTGTGTGTGGTGCAGATGACTGAGCTAGCCAGCTGAGACGAGGAGATCAGGACCGCTCTCCTCATATCCCTGCCACCTGCAGCCATGAATGGTAAGAGCTCTGCTTTATATTTCTATGTGTGTGTGTGTGTGTTTACCCACGTGTCCCGACCAACAGGATTTGTGTTTGAATGTGTGTGTGTACACAGAGGACCTTTAGCCTCATAAATGGACTAGAACATGAGTCTTTCCTATCATGTTTTGTTCATATTTGCAGTGTGTGTGCAGGTGCAACGCTGCTCTCACACACTGCAGCATGCATTGCTCGCACGCCAGCAGCTCTGACCATCCGCTTTGATTTCTGCCTGTCAGCGGCCAATCTGTCACACTGACACGTCACTGCCTATTGATTTTGTTTTTGATAACTGACTTGGTGTTAAAATTTGTTAACAGTTTGAAGGTACTTTCTCAGCTGTACATTTGAATAGTAAGATCGGGCCACGCTGTAAATGTTTAAAAGGATGTTATTTATGGAAAGTTTAGTTTTATAAGTCATTCTGTGGCATGTGTGCATTTGCCATGGCAGAACAGTTGTTTTAATAAGATAAATGAGTGAAAGAATGAATGAAAAATAACATGTTAGGATATTCAGACAATTTTTAGACAAAAATGGCTGCAGTTCTCTCTGTAACTTAGTGACTAGTATAAAAATATTTATACATAAATTGTCTGTTATGTATTGGATTGGATATGTTATGCTCAGCTAATCAATTTGAAAATATTACATGACAATAAAACTTGCCAACTTTTGAACTCGGCTCCTCAAATGATGTCATTTCCTCTTTATTTTGTCATTTAAAATGACAGCTCACTATTGCTTTTAGAAATGTATATGTTGGTGGTGATTATTTTGTAAAACAGAATTTTTTTTTATAAATAGTTTAAATGAAATATAAAAGACTATTTATACAGAAATTTGCAAATGCATGTACAATCTTTTTTTTTTTCAAAATGCACATAGAATGACAATATATTAGAATACATTTATTTAGTTGTAAAAGTATGTTTAAGCTTTGAACTCGGACATAAATTATATCTACTGCTGCTTTAAGCTGACTTAACCCTATTACTTTGATAAATTTTAGGGTGACACTAAGTGCATTTACATGCTCTTTAAAAGTTAAATTTCAGTCTGATTAAAGAAATGATTTGTCTTGTAAAATTTAATTGGAGCTATATTTATTTTCACATATATATATATATATATATATATGCAATGTACACTTGCTCCGAAAGACAGAAGTGATGTGCCACATTTATCATTTGAACAGCCTGACTATGCAAAATCCCACTGTAGCTTGATTATAACTGTGCATTTAAATGTACCTGCTGATACTAGAATATTAAATCCGCCTGCATTATTAGTCGTTTATATCTTTTCGCTATTTCTTTCTCTCTCCTTTGTCCCTCATTCTTTTTGTCTGCTTCTCTTTTAAGGTGGTCGGAGCATTTGGGCTATAACCCCAGAGGAGAGGGACAAACATGATCAGAAGTTTGACAGCCTCTCGCCGATACACGGCTTTGTTACAGGTATGTGATGGGGAGCCATTGTTAAAATGTATTATTATATTTATTATAATATTTTTAATATTATTTAAAAAAAATGTTAATTAGAGATTAATTTCTTGAAGTTAATTATACATGCAAATAAATGAATTTACATTTTTATGTAGTACATATGAAATTATTTACCAAAAGTATTATTTTATTTAATTTTAATAATTATTGTGTATAGGGGAGAAGGCACGAAACTTCTTCATTCAGTCAGGGCTTCCCCAGGCTGTGCTAGCTGAGATCTGGTAAGAAATCCTAACCATGCACAAGCTGTTTAAAAAATAAATAAATAAAAAGTTTGATGGGGAAATCTTGTTCTGATTGCTTGTCTGTTTGCTTGTTTTTGCCAGGGCCCTGGCTGATATGAATAAAGATGGTAGGATGGACCGGCTGGAGTTCTCTATAGCCATGAAGCTGATCAAGATGAAACTGCAGGGCCAGAATCTTCCTACAGCTCTGCCCATCATTATGAAGCAGCCACCTGTGCCAGCTCCAACCATGCCAGCAACACCTCTCGGTACGCTGCCAAACTACACTATAACCAATGATCTGAGAGGACATTGAGATTATAACACTCCTGCGCTGGTACATTAATGTGAATCTGTACACTGTTTATTGTTATAATGACAGATGTGTTAATCACAAATACAACAATACAGAACAGGCCAACTTTCTCTTGCTACCATGACCGGCCACAGTCACACATGAATGCTGCTCAAACATCAATATTCAGTGTTTAGGAATCTGGCCAGCATTGTATGGAGGTCAGTTATTTAGAGGTCATTTAGGTCTTAAAGGTAGGAGTTTAATGATAAGTAACAACTGTTTTTGGTTAAAAAAGACCCCTTGATTTACATTAGAAGTAGATTTTAGTTTTAGCCAATGTTACCAAAGTGCTAAATACTGTAAGTACTTCTTCATTTTCTCTGAAAAACCTCAATTCCCTTGAAAATTCTTCGTATGACAGCAGGTGCACAGCTTGATGGCCACAAGATGCAGTTGAGTTGTTATGTGGAACAGATGGCTGTAACCATGACCTTCAAAGTGTACAAGAGAAATATGTCTTCAGCTTGTCCGCTTTAGGATGTGGCTCTTTTTTGATATTTGTAAAAAAAAAAAAAAAAAGAGATTTTGTTTGGGTTGAACTAATGAGGTCTGAACACCTCAAGCAATTTTAGTAAATAGTCATGTTTTGTTGTCTTATTGTCTAGATACTGTATGTTTGTTTGAAAATGCTCTCATGCTTTTGCAGGAATGGGAGCTATGCCAAATGTACCCATGATGCCCAGCGTGCCCATTCTGACCCCTATACCAATGACCACCATGAGCCCCATGCCGGGTTTGACTCCCATGATGGGCACAGGGCTGTCGGTGCCAGTGATGCCCACCATCAGCACTTCAGCCCTGCCTAATGGACCTATTGCCATTCTACAGCCGACCCCCATCCCTCTCACTTCCAGTAAGAGACACTGTAATGTTCACATGCCAATGAAATATGAATCTAGTAAAATTATGCCATTTGTTTTTTGAGATCATGACAGGTTCATTGTGTCAGTTCTGATGGTACACTCCAGAATTACATTGTAATGAGTGCTACATGGCATTAAACTATGGAAGCCTGTTTCCGCCACTTAATAAAAAAATAGAAAGTTAATTGCGAGTTTTTATCTCGCAATTCTGAATTTTTTTTGGAATTGAGAGTTTGCATCTCACAGTTCTGACTTTTTTTCTCAGAGCTGAGTGATACAAACTAAAAATCTGACTTTTTTTTCACAGAATTGCTTGATACAAACTCGCAATTCTGACTTTTTTCTCAGAATTCCATGATAAAAAACTCACAATTCTGACTTTTTTTCCTCAGAATTGCATGATACAAACTCACAATTCTGACGTTTTTTTTTTCTTTTTTCTCAGAATTCCATGATAAAAAAAACCCTCACAATTCTGACGTTTTTTTCCTCAGAACTGCATGATACAAACTTACAGTTCTGACTTTTTTTTTCTCTGAATTGTCAAACTCGCAATTTTGACTTTTTTCTTGAAATTGCGTGATACAGACTCACAATTCTGTTTTTTTTTCTCAGAATTGCGTGATACAAACTCACAATGTTGAATTTTTTTTTCTCAGAATTGCATGATACAAACTCACAATTATGACTCTTTTCTTTTTTTTACTCAGAATTCCATGATACAAATTTACTTTTTTCTCTGAATTGTGTGATACGAACTCACAATTATGACTTTTTTTCTCGAAATTGTGAGATACAAGCTCGCAGTTTTGCCTTTTTTTTTTTTTTTTCTTAAAATTGCGTGATACAGACTTACAATTCTAATGTTTTTATTCTCGGAATTGCATGATACAAACTCACAATTATGACTTTTCTTTTTTTTCCTCAGAATTCCATGATACAAACTTGCAATTATGACTTTTTTCCTTTTTTTTTTTTTTTTTTTTTTACTCAGAATTCTGTGATACAATTTCGCAGTTTACTTTTTCCTCTGAATTCCATGATATATATTCACAATGATGAGTTTTTTTTTTTTTTTTTCCTCAAAATTGCTTGAAACAAGTAAATCAGACTTTTTTGTTTCGGAATTGCATGATACAAACTCGCAATTATGACTTTTCTTTTTTTTTCTCAGAATTCCATGATACAAATTTGCAACTATGACTTTTTTTTTCTCAGAATTCCACAATACAAACTCGCAATTATGACTTTTCTTTTTTTTTCTCAGAATTCCATGATACAAATTTGCAACTATGACTTTTTTTTTCTCAGAATTCCACAATACAAACTCGCAATTATGACTTTTCTTTTTTTCTCAGAATTCCATGATACAAACTCGCAAATTCTAGCTTTTCTTTTTTTTTTCCTCAAGAATTCCATGATACAAATTCGCAACTATGACTTTTTTTTTCTCAGAATTCCACAATACAAACTCACAATTCTGACTTTTCTTTTTTTTCTCAGAATTCCATGATACAAATTCGCAACTATGACTTTTTTTCTCAGAATTCCACGATACAAACTCACAATTCTGACTTTTTTTTTCTCTGAATTTTGTGATACACAATCACAGTACTTGCACCTCAGCTGTTTTCAAAACTGATAAGAAACGTGAAAAAACCTATTACGGTTTCTACTAATTATTAAGCACCTCAGCTGTTTTAAACAACTGATAATGATAACGTTTATTACGTAACATTTATAACATCTTTTTAAAATTCTTTAAAAAAATATTTTACAATGTTACTGTTACTTTTTTGACCCAAAAATGCAGCCATGGTATGAGCATAACGTCTTCCAAAAACATTTTAAAATCTTACCGACCCTATACTTTTGAATAATAGTGTTGTCTCATTGTGAATGTATACTGTGCTAAAGGTGAAATGACACTGATCTCTTTTGCTCTTACTGCAGTCAGCATTTTCTCTGCTTCAGCCTTCCTGTGTCATAACTAGCTCAGCCTGTACCTATAAGACTGAGCTATATGTTGATTTAACAAGCAGCTTTTTATGCCTAAACCCTCTCAAAATGATGACTTTGCAACTTATATTCTTGCGCATAATGTGTTCCTTCAGTAATGACTTGTACACTCTGTCTCTAAAAAAGCGTGCCATTGGCAGCATTTTTCTTTCAAATGTGTTTGTTTGTGTTTTTTCCGTAGCTCTTCCGGTGTCAAGTTCCTTTTCCTCTTCTCCACTGGGCTTCTCTGCCACCCCAATGAACAAGACCCCATCTTTGCTGGACCTGGGCTCGAGCAGGTCAGAAACTTCCACACATATACCTTTAAAATATATAATTAAGCCACTGCCTGTTTACATAATACTGTCCGGACACAAAGTGACTTGTGTGCTTATGTCTACAGCTCAAACTCCTCCCCCTCTGCATCGTTGGCCAGCAACTCTCCTAAGGGCGGCCCTTCTGATTGGGCCGTCCCACAGGCATCACGACTCAAATACAGGCAGCAGTTTAACAGCCTGGACAAGCAAATGTTTGGTTTTCTAACAGGTACTTAATTAAAAGTGATTTTCAAAGAATCATTCCAATAATGGGTGAAAAAATGGTTTGTTGTCTTTTTAGTGTGCAAATAATTGGCAAACGGATAGTTCAGCTAGTGCTAACTTACTATAGGTAATCTTGATGCCTGGGGACAATTTTTTTTTTAAATGCCACTGTGATTACTGTGATAATCTCATGATTTTAGGGTTAATACAGGATGTTGAGACTTCAGCTAAAGGCTAGTAGAACAGTAGCTTGGCAATCCACACCCATGTGGCTCATCTGCAAAGCAGTTGACTGTATCACTTGCATACCTCATGACAAAGACACATGTACTAGAGAATTTCAAGAATGAGGAAGTTTGTCCAACATGACTTTGTGAGGTTTATTTCACAGGCTTATGGCATTAAGTATAAGCCCACTGCCTGTATCTCAGGGGCAAGCTGTTTTGTTGCACGTCATTTGAGAATGGTGCTCATTTTTCTGTGAGAAGAGTTTCTAGATGTCGTAACGTGTTGATGGTTTAGGAGGATTCCTGCATTGTGACATTGGAAATATCAACCAGCTCTAGTCAGACCAGTTATTTTAGTACAGCAACAGTATCAACTAGGTGGTTGTTTAAAAAAAAAAAAAAGCAATAAAAAGTTAAAGTCTAAAACACGGCAAATAGGCCCTTTTCTCACTTTAAAGGAGTAGTTCACTTCCAGAACAAAATATACAGTACAGATAATTTACACACCCCCTTGTCATCCAACATGTTCATGTCTTTCTTTCTTTAGTCGTAAAGAAATTGTTTTCTGAGGAAAACATTTCAGAATTTCTCTCCATATCATGGACTTCTGTGGTGGCCCTGAGTTTGAACTTTCAAAATGCAGTTTAAATGCAGCTTCAAAGGGCTCTAAATGATCCCAGCTGAGAAAGAAGGATCTAGCGAAACCATCGGTTATTTTCTAAAAAGATTTATATAGTTTTTAACCTCAAATCCTCATTTTGTCTAGCTCTGCGTAAACTCTGTGTATTCTGGTTAATGACAGTTATGTCACACATCTCCCATCTCATTTTCTCCTCCAACTTCAAAATAGTCTTACATCGCTGCAGAAGTACCGAACCAGTGTTTACAAAGTGAACGTGTAAAGAACGCCCTTTACAAAAAAGGTAAATCGGCGATGTAGGGCAATTTTGAAGAGGAGAAAATGAGATGTACACAGAGCTCATGCAGAGCTAGACAAGGTGATCATTTAGAGCCCTTTGAAGCTGCATTTAAACTGCATTTTGGAAGTTCAAACTCAGGGGCACCATAGAAGTCCACTATATGTATAAAGAAATGCTGAAATGTTTTTCTCAAAAAACATAATTTCTTTACGACTAAAGAAAGAAAGACATTAACATCTTGGATGACAAGGGGGTGAGTACACTATCTGTAAATTTCTGGAAAATCAAAAGTTCTGTAAACTTCTCCTTTAATGTTTTTATCTTGTAAAAATCCTTTTGTTTGAATATAGTGATTAACCTCCATACATTTTATTTTTTTATTTTTAATTTAATTTTTTTTTTTTATTCCTGCAGGTCCTCAAGTGAGAACTGCAATGGCTACAACAATGCTTACTCAGACACAGCTAGCTGCCATCTGGTAGGTGTTTGCCCTCCTCAGTGCTTGCATAAAGCATTTTTTTTTTTTTTTTTTAAGAAATCTTACTTGGGGAGTCTTTTTCACAAGAAAAGCTCAAGCATGCAATATGTACAGTTGGAACCAGAAGTTTACATACACCTTGCAGAATCTGCAAAATGTTAATTCTTTTATAAATAAGAGGATCATACAAAATTCATGTTATTCATTTATTTAGCACTGACCAGAATAAGGTATTTCATATGAAAGATGTTTACATGTAGTCCGCACAAGAAAATAATAGCTGAATTTCTAAAAATGACCCTGTTCGAAAGTTTACATATGCTTGATTCTTAATACTGTGTTGTTACCTGAACGATCCTCAGTGAGCGTTTGAGCCTTCTGTGATATTCCCTCAGTTGTCCTCGGTGTGAAAAGATGGATCTCAAAATCATAGTCATTGTTTGAAAGAGTTCAAATACACAAAAACCAAAGAATTTGTGGGATCTGAAGGATTTTTCTAAAAAACAGCCAGCAGTTTAACTCTACAAACAAGGGACTCATAAACAGCTATCACTAAACAAAAAAACACAGCTCTGAATCATTCAGGTAACAACACAGTATTAAGTATTATTTTTATATATTCAACTATTATTTTCTCTTGTGGACTACATGTAAACGTCTTTTATGTGAAATATCTTATTCAGGTCAGTACTAAAAAAAAACCAAAAAAAAAAAAACGTATTTTGTATGACCTCTCTTATTTTGGTAAAATAATTAACATTTTGCAGATTCTGCAAGGTGTATGTAAACTTCTGGTTTCAACCGTACATGCGATTTTTAATTTATGACAGGCCTACTATTAAAAAGCATGTACAGGTGGGTTCAAAAAACTGCTTTCGCTTTGCTTTTGTGCATTTTTCTCATTTCTCCTTTTCCTTACATATAGTATTTTCATTTCTTTAAAATATTTCAGATTGTATAAATATTTAGTTACATGCCTTGATTTAATGGAATGTTTTTTTGTTTGTTTTGTTTTGTCAGGAATCTTGCTGATGTGGATAAGGATGGTAAATTGCAGGCTGATGAGTTTATTCTTGCCATGCATCTGGTAGACATGGCTAAAATGGGACAGCCGCTGCCTATGGCACTCCCTACAGAACTGGTGCCCCCATCACTGAGGTACTGCCGACTAGTTTGTAACCTGATCTCAGATTGACCGAAAACTTCATTTTATACAAAACGTTGGTCATGAATATGAATTTAATATTAATATTTGAGTTGCATGAATTGTCAATGTTTTTTTTTTTCCATAAATATGAACCTGTAGGGGGAAGCTTAGTGACTCTGTGAATGGAACCACTCCCTCGATCTATGCAGGCCTGGCTGAGGACCTCTATGAGCCTGATCCTCCACAGAAATCAAGGAACAATTGTATGAGTTTACACCGCACCCATTATTACATAATGCAATTATCTATGACTCACTTCTTTTACAAAACAAAACAAAAATCCTCCCACTTTTACACCAGGTATCAAATGGTTTAAACAGATGTGTTCTATTTAGGCACACCAATTGTGTAATAGTATTTGATTTGTTGAAAGACATTTAAACAATTATTATAAATAATTATGAAATAACTCTCATTAAGGTGTGCTAACTCACTGTGATTTGCATCCTACTGATTTTAAAACTCTTTTCCTCCCTCAATATTATAGAAAATCCTCAATGTTGTTATTGATTGTTGATAAAAACATACATATTATGTTAATTAAATATAATAGTTGCTTGAACATTCCAGTTCATTGTAATAATTTATATGTTTGCTTTGTGCATTTAGTGACTTTTGAGGATAAGTTCAAGAAAAATATGGAGATGGGAAATGCTGAGCTGGAGAAGCGCCGACAGGCCCTGCTTGAGCAGCAGCGCAGGGAAGAGGAAAGAAGAGCGCAGAAGGCCAGAGAAGAGCAGGAGAGACGAGAGAGGGAGGCACGAGAGCTGGAGCTGAAGAGGAAGAGGGAGGAAGAGCTCAGACTGGAGCGACAGAGAGAGCTGGAGAGACAAAGAGAGGAGGAGAGACTCAAAGAGTTGGAGAGGAAGGAGGTGAGAGGATGCCTTTGTGATAACTTTTCAGGTTCCCAGAATGTGTTTACATTTCATATAGTTTATACAGATATACAAGATTCAGGAAAACATTTTTACTGACCACTGCTATGCTCATTGCAGGCAGCCAAGAAGGAGTTGGAGCGCCAGCAGCAGCTTGAGTGGGAGAGGAGGAGAAAGCAGGAGCTCCAAAACCGGAAGAGTGAGGAGCAAGAGGACATCATCAAGCTCCGAGCCAAAAAGAGGAGTCTGGAGATGGAGCTGGAGGCTGTGGTGAGGATTTAGGACATAATGCTATCAACCGCTACATTTCATTTAGACTCATTATGTGTGAAACCAAGCTCTTTAAATTTAACTGGTGATGTAATGATATTATCAATACTGTGGTATCGCGATAGCAAAACTGTCTCGACGTTATCGTCGATTTTTAAAATATTCTAACATAAAAGTTTTTTAAAGTTATATTTTGGGCCATTATGCTTTGGCACAGTATCTGTCAAACAAACTAAAACTGATAGCACAATATGGCACGCACGTCGTTCAGGCGATCAGCTCGTGATTGATGTTTTCCACGTCTCAGAATGGCTCCATTCACAGTGAATGCAGTGAACTTGTTTATTACATGTGCTGTGAGTTTAGCACATGCTTGGGAACGCAACAGCCACATGTTATGCTTTATTTTCACGGCAGATGGTTACAGCATTTCACTAGATTTGTGGTGAGACGTGTTTTTGTAAGCCAGTTTTCACTGAAGCTGGAGTTTTCCTTCAAAATAAAAGCTCCACTGCAGTTTCAGTCAAAATAAAAGCTTAAAAGTGCAGTATGAATCACTGTCAGCTAGCGGTTTAAATGTGTAATGTTACTACAGTCCAAATTCAAAACATCTTTCAAGTGTAGAAATTAGAAAATAAGTATTGTAATTTTCCTGCAGTAATAAAAAGGTAAAATAATATACCCCATTTTACAATGCAGTTGTTTTACAATATATGGCTATTTCTGTCATAGGAGTAACAATAATATAAAATTGTTATTGTTGTTGTTGTTGTTATTATTCTTATATTCAAATTTGTTTGGCTTCTAAAACACTATTGTGAATGTAATTTAGACTGAGACAGTATATCACAACTAAAAAGAGGGTTGAGTCCCCTTTAAGGCTCAGGTACAAGTCAGTCCACTGATTTTGTTTTTGTGTTATGTTTTTTTTTTTTTTTTNNTTTTTTTTTTTTTTTTTTTAACTTACGTTTTCTTAGTTAAGAACATGGGTTGAAGCTCTTAATTTTGAACTCTCAAAGTGCATAAAATAGAAAAATGTACAACATTTTCATTTTTCCCCCAAGTCTTCATTTGTCTTTTTTTAAATATCACAATAAATATTGTATCATAGACTTCATATTGTGGTATTAATGCATCGTGAGATTTTGATGTTGTTATATCCCTATTAAGAACACATTTCTATTATGTACAATTATTATAATTAATTAAGCTTGATAAAAGAAACTTCCATCCCTCTTTTTAGGGCAACAAGCAGAAACAAATCTCTGACAAGCTCCGAGATGCTGAAGGCAAAAAGAGGATTCATAAAAATGAGCTGGAAATGATCAACCAGAGAAGAGACTCTTGCATCACAGAAATCAACTCTTTGCAGAAACAGTTAGAGGTCTGACTGCTGCATCTGTACCAGCACACATGAATTATGAATGTGTCTTTATGTATTTATCATTTATTAATTCATACTGAAATCTCCATTTATTCTTAATAAATCTCAATTTTAGGTGTAGATTGCCTCACAAGAGCATAGCAGTAATCATGATGGGTTGTATGTTTAAATTTTTTTTTGCAGGAGTTTAAGAGAAAGTTGGGACAGTCGACCACAGAACAGCAAAAACTCAATGACAGACTCCGCAGCCTTGGTCTAAACAACCTCCCTAGTAAGACACATTTAGCCAATTATGTTTTTTCCCCCCTCTGTATTGCTGTTTTAAATATTTTTTTTTT
>JAHKKF010535838.1:0-11932 GCA_019740295.1 Labeo calbasu | reverse complement strand
TAAAACCAAATAAATTTTCTGTAACGAGTGTGAGTCTGTTAAACCTGTGGAATATTTCTAAATTGTTCATTTTTAAATTATATTTACATGAAGGCATAGTTCACCCCAAAAATGTCAACTTTATTATGATTATTACTTACAAGGACTCTAAAACTTTTCAGTGTGCACTATAAAAAATGACTTTTTTTGAAGTTGCAAACAAAGATTATTGGGGTAAATTTTACAAGAAAATAGCATTTTTCTACTTTGCAAATTTCCCATTTAATTTAATGTGTTACTTGCCATTTCCTTGTAATTATTTGTAAAATGTACACATTGAATAAAGCATGAAAGCTTGAAGTGAAAACTGAGAAATAATTGAACTAAAAGAAATTTTTTTTTTTTACAGTGCAGGTTTGAAATGACATGAGGTTCAGTCACGTTGATTGTATTTTTGGGTGAACTATACCTTCAGTCTCTCACTGTAAGTGTTATATGTCTGCTTTTAGAATTTGTAAAATATACAAATAAAATATCTTGAAATCTAGCATGGGCAGAACACTGTATGATTCACTGATGATATAAAATAGAAATATAAGTGTCATTTTGGGAGGGAAATATATTTCTGTTCATGACAGGACCAATATGTTTACCTGCAATACTAAACCTTTAGTGAAAATAAAAAATAAAATCACATTTACTCAGACTGAATATGATTAGATTAAAAGACTGGACATTTTTTTGTTTTTTGATCCTGTTCATATAAGAACAAACTAGTGTAGTCTGATTCGCAAACAAATGACTCATTTGAGCAGCTTCTTTTAATTTTTCACTAATGTAACTGGAGTCTTTCATTTCATTTGGCTTCTCAACATCTGAACTGCAAGTTCTTATTCTTTTTAGCCTTTTCTGTGTCAAAATAAAGCAAGTTTTGTGTGCTGAGTCCTTGTGAACTTTATAATGTTATCATTTTTGGCCAAAAGTTTATGACAGGGTTATTATAGTTTTAGTTTATCTTGATGTACAAAAACAACTAAAACTGAAAAACAAAAAGCTAAATGGACATTTAAAAAATTATAAAAATAACAAAAACGCAACAAAATGACTAAAACAGCATCTCAATGATAGTCTTTAGTCTTCATTCATACACTGAATTAATGAGCGTCAATAAAGAGTGATTATACATGTTTCTCACCATTGTGACACACAAAATAATATAAATCTGTGCAGTAGCAATCAAACCAGAATCCAAAAGAAAACGTCAGAACACACTCCTCTCCCGAACCGTAGTTATTTGGCTGACCCAAAGCCCAGGACTGAAACACCAGACTCTCCTCATTATAAGACCAGCGCCAGCCGTTGATGTCGTTGTACAGTCCGATCCAGGCGAAGCCGGAATAGGCTTTTTCATCTGCAGCTTCTTGCAGCCTCGTCCAGTTTTCATTGCTCTGAACGGTGGCCAGGTCGTAATGGTGCGTCCTGCAGTACGTCTGTGCATTTTCCCACACCACTGACTGCTTGATCAGAATATACTCTTGCTGTACACACAGAGTTAATGACAGGAGTCCTGCAAGAGAGTAGTCATCTTATTTTTCCTTCTTAAAGTTTCCATCTGGCTTTATTTGTGTCTGTGTTCTTGTTTTTATTCTGTTGTTTCAGTACTGTGATTTCTAACTTACAATAGTGTAAAACATCAGAAAAGTCTGGTTTAACTTAAAGAATTAAAAGGTTACTGTGGATTTTAATTGCGAACAAAAGTTATTATGTACAAGTTGTTGTTATTATTATTATTATTATTATTATATCTAATAGAGAATTATATTATGTTGTAATACAACTACACTTTAAAGTAAAAAAAACTGAATGTTTCATAATTATATTATTTTAGTTTACTGTAGTAAAATTACAATATGTGTCTTAATTTCTTCATTTGCCAGAGTTGAACCCTCAAGCATGGATCAGTGCTAATTTAGATATTACAGGACCAATAAAAACTACTAGCCTAACTTATACAAACACTATCAGACATAAGACAAATGAAGTCAGTAATGCAATAAAAACGCATAACAGATGACAACCAATGGCACAAATAAATACAATAGAACAAATATACTAATGTGTTTTAAGCACTTTAAAACAGTGTTTTAAGTTCAAGTCAGATTCTTAGGCTATGTTCACACTTGGCATCTTTTTTAACTGCCAGCGTCTGTTTTACATTATAATCCTATGGAGTAAACCGTGTTTTCAAAAAAGGCCTGAGTGCTTTTTTTAAATGCCACCGCCGGCATCTTTTTCTGCAGCTCAGAACGTCTTTTCGAGTTGAAAAAAGTTTAACTTTTCTGAAAGAAACGCCCTACGTCAAGCGCCTTTTTGACAGCTGATCAATGACAAGAGAGTAGGCAGAACTGACGTTTACATAACAATAACATAATAATCGCAGATCCTTCCCAATCCCGTACCCCCCATCTCTTTCTCTCTCTCTCCCACTTCGCTTCCTGTCTAATACTGCCCTATCAAGTAAATAAGAAATATCCCAATATATCGTCTTGTTTACAGTATCACAGTGTATCGCAGCAAATCGCATCACAACCCCTGTATTTTGATACGTATCGTATCGCCAGATTCTTGGCAATACACTGCCCTAGCATCCATGTAGAGACAGAAATGACATGCCGTTGTGTAAATAAGATGAATAACGTAAGACCATTTCGTTTGTTTAATAAAAGAACAAGGTATAGACCTGCTGTTGTATAGGAAAAGTAAACTTCTTTTGTTGTGATCTGGCGCTATATAGAAAATAAAATGAAATAAAATTAACTTGACCTTCAAGGGGGGCGGGGGGTGCCGTTATAATGGCAGGGGAAACACTGCCTTTAAGACATAACTGTGTTTACGAGGATACTCGCCAAGACAGGTGTTTTGACGTAATGTGACACGTATTCAGAGCCGGCCCTCCCTACAAGCAAACTAGTGGTCCGAGTCATTATGTTGCAAAGCGTGCTACTGTACCTAGCCAAGTTTCCATCCAGTTTGTTTTGATATCGACAAAATGAATACGTGTAAAAATTATATAGGCCAAACAAAACCTATTATAGGCCTACATAAAATTGAATTTATATGTCATGAATTTATTTTTATTTTTTATTTTTCTACTTTGTTATAGACTGTTTGCTTGATCATCAAGCAATAATAATAAACGGGAGCAGTTGTAATATTATCATTTTTCTGATGAACTTTTATTAGTCCAGGAATGCTCATTTCGGTTATTTTATTTCTCCTACAGCCTAACCGACAACCGAGGGTCATAAGCCATTATTACCCATTAACCGTTAACCGACAAGATTGTTAAACTACAATTAAATGAAATTTGAATTGATTCATGTCTGTGACCCATTAAAAGTACCTACATTTGTTTTCCAAACGCAAAAAGCAGCATCAACAACAATGTGTGTCACGGGTATGTCGTCGTGAGCGGGGAATAACGCAGGAGGAGAGCGGAGGTCCAATAAGTGCAGTTTATTGCATAATCCAAACGTGAACACAAATCCAGGGAAACACAGGGGAAACAGCAACCACGACGAACGGAGCAGAATGAACATGAAGACAATATAATTACCGACAATGACTAGCGGAACAAACAAACCTTAAATATACAGAAACAGGGGAGTGGTCACAAACAAGCAAACGAGGGGAAGTACAAATATGGGCAAGACTAAACCAAATGAAACAAAACCTAAGGGGGGGAAACACGGACTAAACCAAATACACTAGAAACAGAAGGGAAAAACACTAGGAAACACAATACAAAAACTGAACACAATCCTGACAATGTGAGGATTGGCATGTTCACGCATCTGTAGCACTTCTGCTATATATATAAAAGAAATAAATAGGCTTATATGCGAAATATATTTTTCTAAATAAAAATGAATTCTGTTTCATTTTTCTGATGCACTCTTGAGAAAGTTGCATCCTGTTTGTTTCCTTTTTACAAAGGCACACTGTTTGTTTTTATTGTGAATATACACAAATAAAATAAATATTTAGAATAGGTTTGAATAATGTCTTAGTCTTATATGACCACAAACGAAGGAATAAGCTATGTAACTTGTAAGTTGTTTCCACTTACAAAAAAAACACACACACAAAAAAAAGAAAACATCAAGTGATAGTGCCTGTCCTCCTGCGTGCAGTTAAGCATTACGAACTCGACAACGCAGCTTCATTGTCATAATAAAGTACAGTCAGCTTGCTATTTTATTTAACATGCTATTTTATTTCCCCTCATTTCAGAAAAAAATCCTTTTAAATTTAATGGAACAGTACTCAGAACAGAAGAATAAAAATATAAGAAGCTAGCCTACAATAACAAGCCAAAACAAATTCATTTAAAATGTTGTACATTCCAATATCCATGTAAAATAAGATCTTCATAACGTCTCGGTTACATCTGTAACGTTATGTCATAACTGACATATTTGGGGTCTCACTTGGGGGCCCAATCACCTCGGAGCCTATTTGGAAAAGGCCAATAAAAATTGGCTAGTGGAATTTGCATGCCAAGCCACTCCCTCGTACATACGGGTATATAAGATGGCGGCGTGCATCCACTCATTCAGGTTTATGCTGAGGAGCCGAGACACATCCCGGCATTCAGCGCAGTTCAGGATTGTGGCAGGAGGACGTAACGTCTCCGTTCCCTCCTTCAGGGAAGGAGGGTTACAGATGTAACCGAGACATTCCCCTTCAGTCGTACTCTACGGCATTACGTCATAACTGACGTATTTGGGGTCTCCTCTGGAAAACGCCACAATCCTGAACTGTGTTACATAGTTGAAGAACAGATGCTGACAGGCAAGCGTGTCAGGACAAATGAAGCTCAACACGTAACCTTCCCAACGCCCTGCAAGCCAGATAACGAGCCCACCAGGGGTTCCAGGTATCTAAAGCAACCGCTGGGGGGCGGAGCGCAATGACAAATTCTAAAGCCATATGGAGACTGGGTAAATAAAATATCTGAAAGATATTAGGGGGAACACGGTGAATAACCGTTGAGAATGCTGAGACATATGCCACAACCTTCAGGGGGCGAAGGAGACCCCCTGTTGGAGCACAGTCACGGGTTACTCCGCTCTAATCCGGACTGTGGGGCAATGGCGAGCCCAGAGTTCACTGAAGGGAATGACTGGGGAAAAGCGCACGGATCTGTAAGGAATGGCGCAGCAAGCCGACACCGAGCCGTCCTCCCGCCAATTACCCGAGTTACCCGCAACACACAGGAGGACACAGCTTAACGCAAGAGAATCTTGCGCAGTGATGGGTGTCGCCCGGCCCGCAGATGCTACATATGTTTGCTAGAGAGGAGCTGTGCACCACGCCTAGGAGGAGTTACTCTTAGAGAGTGGGCTTAACTCCTAGGGGACACAGCTCACCTAGGCACCAGAAGCCGAGGTGAGGCACTACCACCCAATGGGCCAACCCCTGGTCGAGGACAACATTCCCCATCTGCTGACCCATAAGCAAACAAAAGCTGCACGGAGCGTCTGAGTTCCGGGTGCAGTCCATGTAACGTGCATGGCACGAACGGGACACAGCAACACTAAGGCTGGGTCTGCCTCCTCCATCGGCAGCGCTTGCAGGTTCACCACCTGATCCCTGAGGGTAGTGGTGGGAACCCCGGGCACTTAACCAGACCGGTATCTCAAGGTCATGTGAGAATAACCGGAGGAAATTCAAGGCACGTTCCGTTGACTAAAGATGCATGCAGATTCCCCACCCTCTTAACAAACGTGAGTGCAATCAGGAGTGAGGTCTAGGCAACCGGATTTTCAGCTCGACTGATTCAGCAGCTCAAGGGAACACTCCGCAGACCTAAGAGGGTCACGGGGAGATCCTGAGAGGGGAAAAGGTGTGGCCCAGGGGGACTTATCCTCCTGCACCACTCCGGAACCTGACGGCCAGGTGATGCTTTCCAGGGGCAGTCATACACTACATCTTGGCGATGAACACGTTCAAAGTGGAGGGAACATCCTTTGCTCCAACTTCTCCTGCAAGAAGGAAAGCACAACTCTGACTGAGCATCTTAAGGGGTCCATAAGAAGCACCACACAACGAAAAGACCGCACCTCAGAGCGTATGCCTGTCTCATAGAGGGGGCTCTAGCCTGAGTGACAATGTGTACCACAGCCTGGAAAAGGCCAGTGAGGTCTACCGCATCCCAACCAGAAGCCAGACGTAATGGTCCACGGATCGGGATGCGGGTGCCAACTGTGCCCATTCCCGAGAAGAAAGTTCTTCTTAGGGGAATCTCCCAGGGTGGGGCTGACACGAGGAGCATGAGTGTCAGCAGCCCAGGTTCGGGTGGGCCGGAAGACGCACCAGCGGAACCTGCTCCTCTTCGACCTAGCACAGGTCTGTGCAGGAAGTGGGAGGACTCAGGGAAGCAAACAAGAGTACCTGAGCTTCACTGAGTCGACTGCAGACAAGCTGGACACCGGAGTCACCATTCTCGGAGAGAGTGCTTTTGACGGGCGGGCAAGTTGCAAGTTGCAACATGCAACAGGAGCGTAGACCACCTCAGGGGTAGGTGTACGCTACCTCAGCTATGGCGTTCTATGGACTACCGTGTACTTGTCCTGCAGCATCGGTAGTAACCGGCGGAGGTAAAAGCACCGCTAGCAACTCGAGCGACTAATGTCGCTGCAGTCGAGGTCAGCCGAGTGGCCAAATCGCGGCTACAGCCGCCATATGCCTTAGGGACCGCTGTCCTATGCCTGAAAAGAATCAGGCAATTCAGCACCAACCCTTTTAGCTGACATATCTCGACCAGATCCAACTCCGTACCAAGACTCGCCCTTCTCCCAGTTGACCCGAAGTCCCGTAAAATGCGGGGAAACAGATCACTCTGAAAGCAGGAAAGCCAAGAGGAGAACTGTACTGATACGTCTGACCCCTGAAGCAGCCCGAAAAATATTATCTGCGTCAGGACAACCAGAATATCACAGCACACGTCCTTCAGGCCGAAGCTGTCACCCATCTCTGGTGCTGAAAAATAGAAACATGTGTTTCCCTTTCAGCCACCCAAATGGTAGCCCAAAAAAGGGACAGATTCAGAACTTAAGAACCAGGAATGGTTCTCAAACAAACCCAACAGGACACAGAGAAAATTGCTCTTTTATTGAAGGGGTGGGTACCTCCTGACCTGTAGGTCAGAGGCAGCAGCGGTGGAGAATGCCCTTGTCTTTCCCAAGGGTATTCTAAGAGCAATCCTCCAATCCCCGGGTAGCCTGCTTCCAGGAAGCCTCATTTCCATAAGGCAACCCAGATGGCAGACTACCACTCCTTAGGTGTGGCCAGCTCAACGCCCCCAAAGGGGAGCGAAGCAAGTCCTGTTGGGACCACCGGGGGGCACTTAAGCTCTTGGAAACCAATCGTGAGACCGCGAACAGCCAGGGAAGGCGAGAACCCAACCTCCGGCCTGGTCGTCGAGGCTGTCTGGAGGAACATGGCCATCAACTTGGCCTGAGACGGCGGCTGCACAGCCACCACAACGGGCAGCCACTCAGCAGAATCTTCAGCGTCAGAAGACGATAGCCCCTCTGCTGATGTGGCAATAGACATCTTAACCTCCTCATAAACACTAAACGAGACGCAGGGCTCGTGCTAGGACGAACCGGCATCAGCATTCAGAAATTCTACGGTAATACGCTAAGAGGAGCCGGACCTCCACAGGGGCTCACCCAATGGAGCAATCCAGACTGTAATCCTCAGGTCTCCCATGCTTCTAGCCAATGCAGCCTTTCCGCGAAATCAGAAAGGGTAGAGCGCAAAGGCAGCCCACCTATTAAATGTAAGCTATGACCGAGCGTAATAATGGGTCTGCCCACTCAGCGCGGGCATAACCCATTCACAAACGCCATCTCAACATGCATTGTTTGAACCTGTGAGACAGCGATTGTGACAGTCATGAGGAAGTAAGGAAAATATCGCTTCCTAAAAGCACACGATCAGAGATGCGTCTTGAAAAAGACACTCTTAACGACCGTGTATGCTGTAGGAAATTGCTCTTTTGGGCTGGATTGCCCAGGGGAGGACCGCCACACTCATCTGAGCGCAGCAGGGCGTTTTTTTCACTGGAATGCAAAGAAAGGATGTTTCACACAGTTTGAGAAACTCCCGCAGCGATTAAGGTATCTTCTTCCTTCTTGTAGAAGCAGCTCACGCAGCGATCGCCAACTTATATACCCGTATGTACGAGGGAGTGGCTTGGCATGCAAATTCCACTAGCCAGTTTTCATTGGCCTTTTCCAAATAGCTCAGAGGTGATTGGGCCCCTAAGTGAGACCCCAAATACGTCAGTTATGACGTAATGTCGTATAGTACGACTGGAGGGGAACAAAATGAATACATTTTGTCTTGCAGTGTAGCCTGTCTATGTTTGAGAGGTAACTTGTCAATTTAATAATATGAATATGATTTATACGCTTTTGAACTGAGAAACGGTGCTTTAACATGAGCAACACAAAGTCATGTGACAACAATTATTTTGCTTAAAACCCCTTTTCTCGACAAAGAAAAAATAACAAAAATATAGAATTCATGCGCTAAAGTGAAACGGAAAAAAATTTGTCGACACATGAGAAATTTTATGTATAAATGGCATTTCCATCAGCTATATTGGTAAAATTTTTGAAGCGTTAAATATGTATATAATATAATATAATATAATATAATATAATATATATATATATATATTTTTTCCTACAAAAAAATCTTTGGATGGAAACCTGACTGCTGATATGCATGGCCTTTGCCTCATTTATTGCCTGCCTGCTCACTCCCGCCATCTGCCCCTTTCCTAGACTTATTTGTTTTGATTTATTTTTTAAATTGGACCACGAAAATGAAACACATCTATCCTTCAGGTGCAGAAAGGGGGAAAAAATGACAATGAGAAGAGACGAGCAAAATGTCATTTTTAATAACATCATTGTTAAATAGTAACAACATTGACGTTAAAGACCTAAACTGTTCTCTATCACGTTGTCTTGTTTGAATGTTTAAACATGGAGTTTGTGGTGAGCTGTAACACCATAACGGAACGCTTTGACCGGACCAAGTGTGGCTGAGTGAGTGACAGGAGATGCAGACGTGTAATACTGTGGTGTGCGTGAACTTGCTGTCAGAGAGAAAGCCCAGCTGGTAGTGGTATATTGATACTGCGGGAATGTGATCTCGTATTGATTCAAATACTTCAGTATCAAAATATTGATTCAAATACTTCAGTATCTCATTTAGACAACACTGCTGACATCTATAGTTTGGTCATTTTAATTAATAATAAATAAATGAATGAATGAATGAATGAATGAATTAATAATTAAAAATAAATTAAGTTGATCATATTGACCTTAATTCTCCTTGCCTCTCTCTCGCCTACAAGGTTTTTATTACGTTTTGATTATTTTTGTTTAACAAAACAAAATGTTTATTTTTTTATATAGCGTCTTTCTGCAAACTCAAGGTCTCTTTACAATATCATATAATATTGTGATAAACAGCAAGAATATGCAAATCTAATTTATTTTGCGACGTTGTTAAATTTTTACAATGTTATTTAAATGTTTTACCTGAAAGAAAAAGCAGATGAAGCCAAATTTGGTCCATCACTTTACCAGTGGGTTTTGTTGCTGGGAAAAAAATAAAAAAAAATTAAAAATAATTAGTTTTCTAATGTCCTGTCTGCATAGTTGATGAATTGGCATGATTGTTTTTTAAGGTTAAATTTATATATTTGTATAAGGAAAAAAAAAACATAAAATATTAATTTTATAAAAATTAGTAATCAGCCATTCATCCCTTATGAATGAAAGAGCACTAACCTGTTAAACTGCGCTGAGAGTGAACTGATGAAGTGTTGGCCTACCTTCAGTGATGGCGACTTCTCAGGATGTTTCTCAAGTTCCCAATCTTGTTCTCTTTAAATGGATTTGTTACCTTAAGAAGGGAATTTCAGATATGCAAAATGTGACCTGAATTGTTTTTCTGTGGTTCCTCCTTAAGTTGTGTTTTGGTGGATCGTCTTAGGACGCCCATTATCATCTGATTCCTTGTTAAACTTTACATTAGAAGTTACACATTTAGACTAAATCTCTGAATGACAGCCGTCTATTAGTGTAATATACAAGAATATCACAAAAAGGTCATTGTGCCTTCTGTATGTTTTATAAATTAAATGTTTCTTGATTTAGCATCTGCAAACTGATGATCTCAGATTGATCTCAGAGGCCGACTGAAGATGTTCATTGGCCGATCACACACAAATCAGCTTTAAAACATTAGACGGATGATATTAGTCATGATTTCCTAAGTAGTGTAAGAGACTGAGTGCATCTTTCACATACTTTTGACCTGATTAAATAATATAAATAGATAAACAGATTGATTTAAAGTGGAATGCTGTCACTTTAATTGTTTAGGGTGACACTGTGGTGTGTAATTTTATTTTATTTTATTTTTTTTTCAGTTTAAATGTTCTTGTGGATCATGTAAATGAAGGACAATGTGAGTCTATGCAAAACACACAGTGTTACCTAAGAAAGATCATTCTTCATGTACAAACATTTACAGATGATTTTATTCAGAAAACCCACTTTTCTTTTCATCTAAAATAAACTTTACTCTTACATCTGTGCATTTGGACAACACTTCTGTCCAAACCGACTTGTGTTGCATTCAAGGTGCACATTTACAGTTGATCAGTTCTTGCAATGATTGAAGAAAATCACACGCTTGGTCAGAGCCACATTTTTGAAACGTTTGGTTTCTTTGTTGGTTTTCAGGTCAGCTGTGTTTGTGATTAGTAGAGTATGTTTTCAGATCTTGCCAAATCAAATGCCTTTTTTTTCTTTAGCAGTTATTTTCCTATGCAAATGCTAGTAGGTGCGTGGCTTTTTTCTGGAAATTTAGAGTACAACAACATAATAGCACTTCATTAAAAGAGATGTTTTAATGAATCATTTAAAATTATAGGCATAATACTATTAATGTAATGGTAATGACAAAAAAAAGTCTGTAATAAGTGGATTTAAATGAATTAATTAAAGACAATTAGTAGTTCAGAAGTGTGAAATATACAGAAGAGTCAGCCTGTGCTGTTTCTTTGGTTTTATTTAGTGTGTTGAATGGGTGCCGCCTTCATGTGAGTGCTGTAACAGTCTGAGGTCACATTTTCATTTACATAAATGTGAAAGATTTAAAACTGAAAAATGTGATGTAACATTAACCCTCATAATGCATTGTCCTTTTCTGACACATAAAATCATTCATCACCAAAACTGGAGTCTGGAAAGGTTGTCTACACTGCAGGACTGAACGTGTCTACACCAGATCTATATGAAGAAATTAAGCTATATATGATGCGTAGCTACAGATATTTGACTTTGTGTTGCATCAAATCAGCAAAACATCATTACAGATAATGTAGTTTATCAGAGTAATGTTGTTTTTTCAGTATGTTTTGGATTGACTTGTTAACTCATTTCCCTAACTCACTGGGTTTGGCTTGATTAGTGATTATTTGCTTATTGTCTTTGAATAAATTGTTCTTGTGAAGGTCAGGATGGAAAATTTTCACAGTGGGCTGGCTCATTTGATGTGTTTGCTGTGTAGCAGAAACTACTGCTTTAAACAATAGAGAATGCAGAGTGCAAGAATAAATGTGTTCACATGACCTCATCAGGTTGCATGTTTCATGGGATAGTTCAGCCAAAAATGAAAATTTGCTTTTAATTTACTCATCATCAAGTCATGGTGAGTCATAAAATGCAAGTCAGTGGTAGCCTGTCTGAGAATGAAAAAACTAAAAAAATAAGTGTATCACGTAAAACAAAATTAAAGCGGCCCTATTATGCTCTTTTTCAAAGTCTTGATTTAGTTTTGGGGGTTTGAAAAA
>JAHKKF010535837.1:0-28869 GCA_019740295.1 Labeo calbasu | reverse complement strand
TATGTGACCCTGGACCACAAAACCAGTCTTAAGTTGCTGGGGTATATTTGTAGCAATAGCCAAAAATACATTGTATGGGTCAAAATTATTGATTTTTCAATAAAATTCCTATTTATTCAACTTTCAGATGACGTATAAATCTCAGTTTTGAGAAATTGACACTTCTGATTGGTTTTGTGATCCAGGGTCACATATTAGAAAAGCCAGTTGGAGTTGATTATGTGATGCAAATGTCAAAATTATATTAAAATTTAAAATTAAGTGAATTTAGTGTTTTTTTCCATCTAGATAATTTGGTTGTAGCCCTTAAAAAATGTCATGTGGTGCAACCATGATTTATATTAAAATTAAATAATTTCCTTAACATGCTTATTATTATTATTATTAAAGTGTTTAGAAACAAAGCAATTGCATTTCGTTTGAGTTTTTGCAAATAAAGATCTCTTATTTTTATTCTATAATTTCGGAGTTGACTTCTTAAAGTTAGTTAACAGACTTTTTTTTTTTCCTGTAAATTGCATAAAACTGTTTTTAAAATACCATCCACGTAAGCATACTGTAGCAGTGATTCATATTTCAGCCACAGATATTAGATCATTTATTTTTAATTTAACACAGTTATTGCTATTATTGGTCGCACCACATGATGAGTGGTCGCTCCAAATGACACAAAGACCTTGTATAATTAAAAATCTATTTAAAGAAACAATCTTGGCTGCTCAATTGAACCTTCGCAGAGAGTTTGATTAACAGGCAATCTGAACAATTATAATGCAGAATCTGTCATTTTTTGTCCGACAATAAACCAGACAGGAGATTAGATTAACACCTTGAAATTGAAAAATGACACTTTTCACAGTTGAAACATGATACCTTCTGATGTTTAGTTCATGTGGTCGCTTGAATTGAGATGCTACAGTGATCTGTCAGGACATATTAAAGAGCCACAAAACAGTATTTGTTGTTTGAATTCCTTTTAAAAAAATGACAAAATTTGAACACTGAGACTTTGTTTCATACCAAAAGTAACCTGCTCTTTCTTGGCACGTTGTCCATGTCCTCTTTGCTCCGTGATGTATTTTTTCACTGCATGAGAACATGATGTGTGGCATAAAAGTGCCATGGTTTGTCGGACGTAGCAACAGTAACTAAGGGGGCGGGTCTTTGCGAAGGGTCAGTTTAGAGTAGCGGCAGTTTGCTGGCTCAGGTTCTGAGATGACAACATGAACATCTTTCTTACAGTAGAAAATGAAATCTGGAGTTTGTGCTTGACTGCAAGTTGAGAATTAACATGCTGCCTATTGGGAGCATTTATTTTACTTTGCTTGGCAGTGTAATCTAGTAGAACAGATTAAAATAGTTATTAATAAATACATAATTACTAATAAATGCATAATTACCCAACTGCACTGCAATAAAGGCTTGTCTTACTTAGCATTTTTGTCTTGTTTCTAGTCAAAATATCAAAAAATAAAATCAAAAAACTTAATTTTGCTTAAAATAAGTAAAATTATCTAAAATTATAAGTAAAATTATTTACTTGTTTCCAGGGGGGAAAACTAAATTAAGTTCATTTTGCTTAAAATAAGACTAAAAACTGCTTAAAACAAGACTAAATCATTTAAGATTTTTTTTAATATATATATTGACTAGAAACAAGACACAAATACTAAGTAAGATAAGCCTTTTTTGCAGTGTAAAATGACATGCTCTAAATTATTTTTGTTTCACCTTTTTTCTCATATTGTAGAAAGATTTAAACATAAACCTGAAATCTGAAATGACCCAAATTGCATAAAAATGTATTCTAAATTATTATTATTTATTTATATAAACCATCAGTTGAGTATAGAAGCATAAAAATTGCCAATCTAGGACATATATCTATAATGGAAAACACTCTGCAGTGGTCGCACCACATGCTATTTGGTCGCATCACAAGATATATTCAAATTCAGTCAAAATTTACAAGCACAAAATTGGCCACCTAAACAAAACAAGCTAGCTTTCCACAAAAAGTCACTGAAATTTATAATAAAAATAAATACTTGTACATACCACATAACGTTCAAATGTGGCAACTACATATCAATCGATAAAACATTTTTTTTTTTTTTTCAAATTTGAAAGATCCAAACCTGCTTGATACTTCCATGGGTCCTTGGGTATAAATTGGCATGTGATGCCAAGTCTTACCTGTGAATGCATTTCAAACTAAAGTCCCAAAATGCTAGCTTCTTAATGGTCGCACCACGATATTTCATAAAATGGAAATCATCGGAAAAAAGTTTGTTTGTATATTATGATGGAAATATAATTACAAATGCACTGCAATTTTATACAGGTTTACAAAACACTTTGAAAATCATATCAAACAATACAAAAAATTAATCTGAATAAATTTAGGTTCATTTCAAAGATATTTCCAAAACAACAGTTATCACCAGACGGCTGCACCACATGATATGTTAACACTTTGAATAACTGAAAAAATTACAAGTAACTATTTTTTTGAAAATTTAAAGTGAGTTCATACATGGGAGATGTCCTTCATATATATATATATATATATATATATATGTGTGTGTTTTTTGTTTGTTTGTTTGTTTTTTACATTTAACCCAATTTTTAACTCAAAAATAAATAAATAAATAAATAAATAAATAAATAACATAAAAAATGCAATTGGACAGAAAATGTAGGTGTCACATCATTAACCCAAAATTTGTGTGAAAAGGAGTAAACTTGGCTTTTAAGAGCAAATGGGAAGAAGAAAGGATTTTTTTAATTAAAGCATGCATCAAAGTAATGTTATTTTAATAGGGGATTAAGTAAATGTTTCTTATTGTTCATTCGTTATTGAAAACAGTGGCAAAACAAGTAATCCATTTTCAATTTTGTTCTTTCCAACCTTGCCTGTGTGAATCTCTAAATGATGATGGCACATTATCTACAAAACAAGTAAATTCATTTGTGATTGTCTCCAGCAGAATTATGCTGTATTTTTAGACACCTCCTGCCAGACCAGCCCTGCAGGTAAAAGTCCAGCATGAACTAGAATCTCACGTCCTGTAACCTATCTATCTCCAGCTGCCCTCAAGCTCACAAAGCTGGAGAACAGCTTCTTCTTGTCTTTATAACAACCTGTCCAACACCTGCATTACCTCTGAAGAGAAAACGACTTACAGTGTGCAAATCACATTACTGGCAAATATCAGGAGAGGCAGCTGAGAATAACTCAGGCTAATCTAAACCCTGATCACATGAAGCTCTCAAATGAAAACACAATATGCTTTGAAAACAAAATAAAAATGCTAGCTGAGTTGATGCTGCTTTGCATATAGCAAGATGAGCCCTTAGGCTACACAGTATGAATGGATTTTGATGTTTGTTATGTGCGTGGGTACAGCAAGGTCTTTTATTATTGCTATTTAAAATAATTTGGTCATGACAACTCACTGAAAGATTGATTGAAGAAGGTAGTATACAAAGCAATATTAATATGTTTGGTCTTGGTGGTCTGCTACACTGTTGCTGCGGCAGAGCAAGTACTGAGACTTACTACTTTCAGTACATCTACAGACATGCTGCTGTGCTGTGGGAAATACTGCTGCTGCACATATAACATACATGAATGCACATATAACGTACATGAAATTTTCCCGTAACAGATCTATGCAGGTGGAGCTGGGGAAGGGGAAGGTTTCTGAAGAGCAAGCTCATTGGATGCTGATGCAACAAAAGAAAAACAATCGGCAGCACCATGATGAGATTATATTATATTGGACTATTACTATTCTTTTATTCAATATTTGTGTTTCTATTTTAATGAACTGAAGTTGTATGCTTATTTTGATTGTCATGTTGTTAGCTAACTTATTTGGGTTTGAGTAATGTCCAGTTTTGTCAATTATGGAGTCCAATTTCAGTTAGATGCTGCATTTGGAACAGATCTTTAAAGCGTCAGCATTAGAGTTCACCTCTGGAGGCCAAATGTACAAGAGTGTCAGCAGTATATGCAAAGGTAATGTGATTTTCCTATTGAATATCTACTCTGCTTATTTAAGCTGAAGAGAAGGTCCTTAAAGTGTCCTTGTTTGAAGTTTTCCTAAAGGCCTTTTGTCTTCTGCCCAGAACATGGAGTGGATTGTCAAGAGCTGGCATGATGCCCTGCATCAGAAACAAATTTCCCCTGTTGGAGTGAAATCAATTATTCATGGAGTTTGCATGGAGCATTGAGAATGAGCGCAGAAGTGAAGGCGAGATGAGAGGAGAGGAAATGGGTTTATGGATTGTGTTGATTGATAGCTTTTTGTGTGCCAGCAGTGACTGGATTCCTTTCTGATACAATAACAGTGCTTAGGCATGTACATTAGTGTTTCTGAAACTATAGGCATTTTGACCCTGTAGACCTTTAGAAAATACTGTAAACTCAAAACTTAAAACCCACTAGTTTATTCAGTTTCTATTCTGCCATAAGGTTATTTTCATAGCTAGCATATTATGTTTCTTAAATACACCCTTGTGAAAAAGAAGTACACTTCAGCATACTTATAAAAAGAGTGCTTATTACTGAAATAATGTACTTGTATAATAATGTAATGTTTTCAGACAGTTAACTGCATGTCAATTAAATGAAAATATATTACAGGTTAAATTTATATTATAACTGACCTTCGAAGTGCATTTTGATCCACTTTTGTAAGACTTAATTACGTCTTTATATGCAATTTCACAATTACTTATTTTGCCTTTAAAATATGATAACTTGTACTGACAATTGTACTGACAAGAATTTATAGTAAACTAGAAAATACTTTAATGTAATTTCTAGTGAAACTTGTGTTTCATATGACATGCTTTAAATATATATCTGAAATTACACATTCTCACATAAAATTTTGCATAATTAAAAAACATTTACTTTAAACGTAAAAATTTTATATTTTATACTAAATATAGTTCAAGTTTATTAACATGTTTGCAGACATATCGCTCGAGACTTACTTATATAAAAATTGTAATTAAACTTTATTTGGAGTACTACTTGTCCACAATGCACATTTCTTAATATTAAGCCTAAAATATGTTCTAATGTCACTGTTGATGAGGATTGTATGATCTTTAAATAAAATCAGTCTTTGAATGCAAAATATTTAAAGTGTACCGTATACTTGCAACAGTTCCACTTTAGCACAATCAAGTGAATTAGGGAATTGTTGGCCTTCTGGAAAGGGTTCCTTTAGCTTTAATTACTGAAAAGAGGACTTTGGACCACTGGGCGACAGTCCATTTCTTTTTCTCCTTAGCCCAGGTAAGACGCCTCTGACGTTGTCTGTGGTTCAGGAGTGGCTTAACAAAAGGAATACGACAACTGTAGCCAAATTCCTTGACACGTCTGTGTGTGGTGGCTCTTCATGCTTTGATCCCAGCCTCAGTCCATTCCTTGTGAAGTTCACCCAAATTCTTGAATCAATTTTGCTTGACAAGCCTCTCAAGGCTGCGGTTCTTTTGGTTAGTTGTGCATCTTTTTCTTCCACACGTTTTCCTTCCACTCAGCTTTCTGTTAACATGCTTGGATGCAGCACTCTGTGAACGGCCAGCTTCTTTGACAATGAATGTTTGTGGCTCATCCTCCTTGTGAAGGGTGTCAATGATTGTCTTCTGGACAACTGTCAGATCAGCAGTCTTCCCCATGATTGTGTAGCCTAGCGAACCAAACTGAGAGACCATTTTGAAGGCTCAGAAAAGCTTTGCAGGTGTTTTGAGTTGATTAGCTGATCTGCATGTCACCATATTCTAATTTGTTGAGATAGGGTTAGGGTTTTTGTTAAATGTGAGCCAAAATCATCACAATTAAAAGAATTAAAGACTTAAACTACTTCAGTCTGTGTGCATCGAATTTATTTAATACATTTGAGTTGAATTACTGAAATGAATGAACTTTTCCACGACATTCTAATTTATTGAGATGCACCCCATACATTTTGGGTGTCCCGTGATCAAATTCTGCCTCATGGACCTTTCCCAATCCCACCCCCCTCTCTCTCCCATTCGCTTCCTGTCATATCTCCACTGTCCATTTCAAATGAAAAATGCGAAAACGGCAAAAAAAAAAAAAAAAAACTTGTATTATTTTTATTTTTCACTAAAGACACTACAATTAAAATTATAATCAAATATTTTAACTGTGATTTAGTTTGATANCCTCTCTCTCCCATTCGCTTCCTGTCATATCTCCACTGTCCATTTCAAATGAAAAATGCGAAAACGGCAAAAAAAAAAAAAAAAAAAAAACTTGTATTATTTTTATTTTTCACTAAAGACACTACAATTAAAATTATAATCAAATATTTTAACTGTGATTTAGTTTGATAGGCGGAAATAAGTGTATTTCTCTAAAGCATGACAAAGAATTATTAAAACAATTTTAATTTAAAATGCAAAAAATAAACTAATAAACTTGTAATAAAAATAAGCTTGAAAATTATAAAACAATATCTCTTTTGGAGACTACCATCAACTGAAATGGATTTTTTGGTCAGTCTTTTTCATTTTAAACATTAAAACTCAAACCCATCTAACGCTTGACCTAACTCATGAAAATGTGATGACATACAACAAATCAGAAATCTCTTTTATCTCATAGAACCACTGAAATATCAACACCATCTTCTGTAAGAATAGGCTTCATACAGTACTTTTGAAAGAATTTGCCAGAATGGGTGTAAACCGGCTGTCATCCAGTTTCTAGTCAATAAACTCTAAAATCTGAACTGGGCTCAGATTATCTGACTAAATCACCTGTAATGATTTGTGGAGAGTAGAAACGATTTCGAATAACCTTTCTGCAGCTCCTCTGGGAAATTCACTGCTTCCTTCGAGTCATTCCCATGGGGACACTGATAAAGCTGTGGATGAAAAGGTTCATCAAGGAACAGATGATTCATTGTGACGCATTGATATACCCTCTCTCTTCTAATAAATATAGATGTATTGTCCTCCCACATGTTTGAAGTTTTCTTTCATTGACTGAAATACCATCCGTCCCCTTCATTATCGTCACTCTTGACCCAGAAAGGTCATCTGTGGGGATGCGTCTATATGGATCAGGCTCAATGTCAATAAAACCATGGCAGTTTCCTCCCATTTATCCCATTCTACTGACCCACTTTAAGATGTTGTTGTTTACTTATACTGATCATGCATTTTTCATGGGTCACCGTTGGGAGTGCAGCCAGGGGATACGTCGGCCATTAGGAATTCTAATCAGGTGCTGTCGTTGCAAAAGCAGAAAGAAATTTACATCCCATCATAGTTCAACCAGCCTTTGCACAGCCTGCACAGACCCCTGGGTCAGCCGGAAAAAAAACGGGCACCTGCGTGCATGCTTTTCTAGGAAGGGCCTCTTTAATATGCAAGATGGTACCCAGACTTTCATCCCAGAATTAGCTGGCAGGAAGTTGGATAAAGGTTTTCCATGCATGCCTAAACAAGCAGCTGTTGATCTGGCAGGCTGGCACGGATGTATTCAGGGGCATGTGAGTTTGTTGCTGCATGGCTGCATGGTTTATATGCTGGTGAAACTTGAAGTTCTGCTCAAAAACAGTGCTATTCAAGGATCTCACTCTCTTCTGTTGTGCACGTTGCCTCGAGCTTTTAGCATCCACTGCAGATTCATTACAATCCACCCGCACAGGAGAAATCGACTGCAAGATGTAAAGGTTTGGAGAAAATACAAGCTTAAATTTGTTCCATAACCTAGCAGGCAGCTTTTTCAAAGAAAGCATCGGAATATCATAAGTTACTAGTTTGGAACACTATATCAGACAGAAACTCAAAATAGTGTTTCGGGTAGTTCTTCATTCAGTATTTTTAAAACATTAAAGTCACACTTTTTTGTGGCTTCTACTGAAGCATATCATTGCTAAATCATTTTCCGTCAAAGAAATGTATAGGATTTTTATATACAGATCCCATAACACTATGATGTCATTTTGCATTAGCATGTATAACTAGCGACATAACTATCAACACAAATCAACACAACTGGGTGAAACAGACATTTGGATTATATTACATTTTTGTCACTTCATCTGCAATCTTGGGTGAATATTATTATGTTATTATTATTTTAGTTGCAGCGTTTTATGGGATATAATACCAATCAAAATATTTTAATGCTTTTTAAAGAAGTCTCTTTTGCTCACCAAAGTACAGCAAAAACAGTAACATTTTGAAATATTTGAAATTATATAATATTATGAATTATTATTATTACTATTATTACTATTATTATTATTATTGTTATTGTTGTTGTTGTTGTTGTTGTTGTTGTTGTGTTCAAAACAGCTGAGCAGTCTTTTTTCAGGTTTCTTTGATGAATAGAAAATTTTGAAGAACAGCATTTATCTGAAATAGAATTTTAAAAATAAAATTATAAATGTCTTTATCATCACTTCTGATCAATTTAAGCATCCTTGCTAAATAAAATGTCTATAATTTATTTTCCAAAAAAAAAAAAAAATAAATAAAATAAAATANAATTTTAAAAATAAAATTATAAATGTCTTTATCATCACTTCTGATCAATTTAAGCATCCTTGCTAAATAAAATGTCTATAATTTATTTTCCAAAAAAATAAATAAATAAATAAATAAAATAAAATAAAATAAAATAAAATAAAATAAAATAATAAACAAACAATCAATCAATCAAACAAACAAACAAACAAACAAATAAATAAATAAATACATAATACATACTCCAAGCTATTGAATGATATAGTATATAATGTTACAAAAGCTTTTTAATTTCAGATAAATGCTGATCTTTAGATCTTTGGATCTTTCTATTTATCAAATAATCCTGATTTTTTATATATATAATAATAATAATAATAATAATAATAATAATAATAATAATAATAATAATGAAATCAAATAAATGCAGGCTTGGCAAGCAGAAGAGCTTTAAAAAAAAAAAAATAATGATAACTTAAAAATCTTACTGTCCAAAAACTTTTGACTGGTAGTGTATATCTGATGCTGCCTTAGAATTTGGCCAAAAAGAAGACGCCTTAAGGCTATAATTAAGGCCAATATCACAAATTAGCAGCGGCACTTGTTGAGATGTATGTGTCTGGGCTAAAAAGTTGTATTTGAACATACAAAGATTAGTCAATGGCCAACTGGAACATATATTCTGTGTCTGCATGAGAGGAAATAACTCTCCACACCAGCAGGTGGTAGTAGTCAATATTCATCATTCAAAAAGGTAAACCAAAAACTATGACTGTGGATTTACAAATCATAAACAAAGCAGTGCTTACCTATTATTTTAAATATAACTCATGTTGATCAGTTGGTCTTCACTTTCTTCATTTCAGACAAACGTCAATATGAAAATATTTGATGACGATGTAAAGTCAAAAGAGCTTTCTGTATCGCTCTCTTGTCTCTTTGTCGCTCATTTTCATCATTTTATTTTTTTCTCATGCACTAGTTTGCAAAGATAATCATGGTGTGTTCCCAAAAACAACTATGGTCACAAAGGCCATCATTACTAATATAATTTAGCAGATTTTGCAATCATGGTTAGTTAACGATGCTTTTGGGAAATACATCCCACAGCAATTCAACATTTTAAATCAGCCAAAAAGCTAGCATCAGAGCCCAACTAATGCCACCAATGTGGAACAAGGCATAAAATCTGAGCTGACAGATGCTCAACATTGGTCTAATGTTGGTTGATGACTAACTGGTGGCTTGGAGTATCAAAGACTTTATCTTTGAAAAAGCCTTTGCATTAGAAGTGCAAGTTTATTTTATGATATTTAGTCAAACATTTAGACTTAGTCAAGTTAGATATGCCAACACAGTTTGTAAGTGTTTTACGGTTTGGCAAGTTGGTGACTAATTGGTGTCTAATCTTATTAATGCGATTTTGTGCAATCTACTGACAGCCCACGTGTAGGATGCTTACACTTTTACATGTTTTTCATTCGATTCATATCGTACAAATTCATACAAAATCTCTACACCATAAGCCAGATTCAGATTCTCATATGGACGAAGCTTTTTTCAACATTAACAGGGGCTAGTCTGTGATTTATTGCTATCTGAATTCAGAATGTGAGTTTTTTTCATCAACCACCCGCATAAAAACGCAGACCAGGGTTTATTTACAGCAGACAATCATGCGACTAACCACGTGAGCAACGCTTTCCCAGCTCATTTCTCCTCCGTAAATAAATTGTCATCCAAATCCATATGTTTTATTACTGAGGTGCCATGTTAATTTACTTTTACAGATGTTCACATGAGAAACAATTAGGGTACATTGGGGCTAAAGGTGCCCCGGGGTAAAAGGCACCTTTGATATTATTTTTCTCTAAATCTCTAGATGGCAGAAAAACATGGCGTAGCACTTTCCAAAACATTCGCTTTTCAAGATACACGTGCAAATTTGTCTGATCCTTGACGTGCAGCAGCGCAAATTCGATTCTGTGTTTACTTGATCTAATAGTTGATGTTTTTAAAAATGTTGTAGATTTAAAGCCGCAACACATGGATACATTGTTTTCACAAAAAAATAAATGCGTAAATAAACATAGAAAACGTATCCGCATGGCGCAGCTGACACAAAACAGCATACGCTTTTTGCGTTCAGTGGATGCTCTCCAAAATGGCATTAGGGTGATGCAGAGAAGACAAATTGTTGAATAAAGACAATATTTTTCTTTTCTTTGCGTACAAAAAGTATCCTCGTAGCTTTGTAAAATTATGGTTGAACCCCTGATGTCATATGGATTATTTTACTGATCTCCTTGCTACGTTTCTGGATGTTGATCGTGTTAGTTAAATTGCTGTCTATGGGAGGGTGAGAGAGCTGTCAGAATGCACCAAAAATATGAATATGAACCAAAGAGCTTTTATGAGTTTGGAATGACATGGGGGTAAGTGATTAATGACAAAATTATCATTTTGGGGTGAAATAACCGTTTAAGCAGCAAATCGCTAAATCGCTAAAATTAATATATAAATATATAATGAGACAAAGGTCTTCTTAATGATATCAGTTTCAGATTTTCAGTTTTGTTTAAGATAATTAAAACAGGAGTGTTTAAACAACAAAAGAATATGAAAAAGTATAGTATTTGGGGTAAAAAGTGCCCCTGCTGTTGGGGCTAAAAGGCACAATAATTAACCTGATAACTCACAGAAGGTTGACTTTTCCATTTGTTGACATGACATTGTTAGAGTCAGATGTTAAATATTATGTTGGGTGTACATCTTAGAGATAATCACCATGTTTAGAGTGAAACCATCATATTAAAAAAAAAAAAGAAAGAAAAAAACATGCTGTTAATCATATACAATAAAATAAAAGTTGTTGTTACTACTGTAAATCTATATTAAATTACTATGGGAGCTCTTCCAATGCCTTCGGAATCTTTACATTTTAAAATGTATGTTTTATATTAACATATTTTGATGACAGTATATTTATAGAACAAAAAAAAATATTAAAATAAGCAGAAAATAGTACAAACTTTGATAAAGTGATTGTTTTGAACAAGTATTAACACAGACATTATAAAAATAAATAAATAAATAAATAAATAAATAAATAAATAAATAAATAAATAAGTAAGTAAATAAGTAAGTAAGTAAAAATAAATAAATAAATAAAATACTGTGTGCCTTTTACCCAGTGTGCGGAGTACAAGCCCCCCCTTGCCACCTCATACATTTATAGGATTTTTAAACAAAATAAATGACTTGTATGATTTATTTTCGCACAAAATCTGTTGCTCCATAAATGTTCAACACAAACACATATATTTTTTCTGCAATCATACACGTGCAGTGAAAGCACATTTTTTCTTAGGCTGTTAGCACATTTTTTCTTAGGCTTTTAGCCCCATTGTACCCTATCGTCCGAACAGGGCTTTAGTTGTGTTTTTGCATGAGATTGAGTTGGATGTGCAGTAGCTGCTATATGAAAGCTTGGGTCAGTTTTCTATGAATAGATTAAAGCACCAAATCTTAGAAGGAAGCACACATGACAGTACTGGTCTGGTTTGAGGTCGTCTCAAGGTGAAGATACATCTATCCGAGCAATACACTAGTGAATAGGACGGATGCTGGAAGATGTGTATGTTGGGGGAAGGGCGTATATTTCAGGATTATGTGGAGGAAACACAATATGTCCAGTAATGGCTTTGCTGTATGTTATTTAGAGTAGCATGATATGCATTAGCATTCGGAAGTTTAGAATGACCTAAACATGTTCATGTTTAGATGAAAAATGGCACATAGAAAGAAAGAAAGAAAGATAGATAGATAGATAGATAGATAGATAGATAGATAGATCTAGTCCTTGAATTTTCCATTTGCAGATATTACAGCTTTCAGAAATGTTCTAGCTGTGAGTTTTGAGAGAAAATTTTCAACCCACACCTTCTCTAGCACTTCCCAGAGGTGCGACCAGCTTGTAGGGCATTTTTCTCTGACCTTACACTTAAGCGCGTCCCACAGGGGCTCACTGTGGTTTAAATCGGGCGAAAGTGCAGGCTAGTCCATCAAAGACAGTACTCTGGCTCCCTGTTTCTTCCCCAAATAGGTTTTGCATAGCTCAGAAGTATGCTTTGGATCTTCGTACTGCTGCATGATGAAATTTGAACCAATCAAGCGCTGACCACAGGGAACGGCATAACGTTGTGAAATAGAATGGTAACCTTTCTTTTTCCTTGCACTCTGCATCAATCTCCCAGCTTACCAGCACCAAAGGAGCCCGATACAATTACATTTCATTCATGCTTGACAGAAGGCGTCAAGAATCCTTTCATTTGCTGTTTTACCCCTCAAACTCATTTGTCCATAATACTCTTGTCAGTCACCCACCATCCAGTGCTTGTGTTCTTTTGCTCATTTATCTTTTATTTTATTTTATTTTCCAGTTTCAGCTTTCATTTCCTTTAAGTCCAGCATCCGTGAGATCTTTTATTCTGATGTATGTCTCTGATTGAGCAGTTCTGAAGCTTCTTTAGAATTTTACATCTATTCTCAAAGAAGTAATTGACTCTTTTGTATAAAATCTTCAGTTTTTGATAAACACATGCGTAGGATTACCTTCATTTTACAAAGAATAAATTAAAATTGCAATAAATAATAGAATTAAACTTGAGTTGGAGCTACAATATGTTGCAAACAGAAGATTGGTTTCTGGAGCAGCAGTAATACTGATTAGCAAGATTAGTAATGTCTGAAAATGTATTTCAATCCATGTAATGCAATCTTGGTGAAAAGTTCTGTCAAACTTGGTATCAGTTTCTCTCAAACACGTGTGTAATTTTAAACATTTGATAGCTAGTATGTGTATGTTCTGGAACACTAAAAGCACTAAATGAAGATGTTCTCATTACTATTGAGTTGATACAGTGTTGTGACTTAATTTCTTAGGTCTGGGACAAAATGTTTGGCCGTTCTGCAGAAGCAGCCAGTTTACACTAATGTCTGCAGAAGTGGCATCCAGGGTCCACAAATAACTAAGCACCAACTGCTTTTAAAAGTTTGTTTTTCCCCAATTGTCTGGAAACTTTATGAGAAACCGTAACACAATACCTGGTTTAAATTGAATTGTAAGAAGCAGCAGTGCTCCTTGCATTTCGTTATGAATTGTGTTCTGACACATTTCAGAATGCAGCAATGAATGATATCAAGTTTGTGTAGCCAGAAGCGCTTGCACTGAGTCATAGATTGCTGGACAAATGTAGCGAAAGTTCTGGAAAATCAAATGTTACCGGTAAAATAGTCTCCTAGCCTTAGAGACTATACTCCTACAAACTGCACACAGTTCTTTTACTGGCTGTCTGATGCATATTTAGCACGAAACTAAAGAAAACTTGATCCAATCGGACTGTCTACCATGTAACTTTTTAAGAGTTGTGGTACATAACTTTTCATTAGTGTGGGTAGCTGCTTTACATGTTGGTCAGATGGTCTTTTTCTTTTCAAGTGAGCTGTTCTTGACCAGAATGCAAAGTAGATCAGAGATTATGCCAGTATTGGGAAAAGTTTGCCTACTGGTATAAAAAATCTACCAAAGTTTGGAGAAATTGGAAAGTTTGTTTTTCAAAGTCACAGAGGCTACACATATTTGATCAAAATTACAATAAAACAATATTGTAATATATTATTGCAATCCAAATAACTGTTTTCTATTTTAATCTGTTAAAACGTAATTAATTCCTGTGACGAAAGCTACATTTTCAGCATCATTGCTCCAGTCTTCATAGTCACTTGATCCTTCAGAAATCATGCTGATTTGCTGCTCAAGAAACATTTCTTATTAACAGTTTTAAAAACAGTTGCAAACCTTAATGTATTTGTGGAAACCATGTCTTTGATGAATATAAAGATAAAGTTTTAATTTTGGTATCAAATGTTTTACTGTAACTTAACAACCTAGACTTTTGAAAAGTATATTTTTTTTCTAGGGCTGCCCTCGACTAAAGATTTTCTAGTCAGCTAGTAGTTGTTCATTTTAAACATTAGTCAACTATTAGTCGGATGTTTATTATTAAACCGTGTAAATCATAATAATGAGGTTTTAATTGTCTTCATAGGCAAATAAATAGGCAAAAAAAAAGCTTGCCACAGTGCACTGGCAGATTTAATAATCATAAATGTGTCAGAGAATCAGCATGGAGACTGCATTAACGTTTTAATAATTTATTGATAAACTAATGCTTTCTTTGTTTTCAGCTTAAGATATTACAGGAGAAGTCCACTTCCAGAACAAAAATTTACAGATAATGTACTCACCCCCTTGTCATCCAAGATGTTTATGTCTTTCTTTCTTCGGCCGTAAAGAAATTATGTTTTTTGAGGGAAACTTTTCAGGATTTTTCTCCATATAATGGACTAATATGGTGCCCCGATTTTGAACTTCCAAAATGCAGTTTAAATGCAGCTTTAAATAATCCCAAATGCGGTTGTAAATGATCGCAGCCAAGGAAGAAGGGTCTTATCTAGCGATTGGTTATTTTCATAAAAACAATACAATTTATATACTTTTTAATGTCAAACGCTCGTCTTGTCTCGCTCTACCTGAACTGTTTTTTTTTTTTTTTCCGGTTCATGACAGTTAGGGTATGTTGAAAAATTCTCATCTCATGTTCTCCCTCAACTTCAAAATCATCTTATTGCTGTTTTATATTTTTTGTTAAGGGTGTTTGATCTTCTTTGCATGTTCTCTTTGCAAAGACTGGGTCGGTACTTCTGCAGCAATGTAGGATGATTTTTTTGAAGTTGAGAAAAATACAATTGGAGAGTTTCGACATAACCTAAATGTCTTGAACCAGAATACACAGAGTTCAAGGAGAGAAAGACAAGACGAGCGTTTGAGATTAAAAAGTATTTAAATTGTATTGGGGTTTTTTTTATGAAAATAATGGATTGTTTTTCTAGATAAGAACTTTCTTCCTCGGCTGGGATCATTTACCATTTGGGATTGTTTTTAAGCCGCATTTAAACTGCATTTTGGAAGGTTAAAATCAGGGCACCATACCAGTCCATTATATGGAGAAAAATCCTGAAATGTTTCCCTCAAGAAACATAATTTCTTTACAGCTGAAGAAAGAAAGACATGAACATCTTGGATGATAAGGGGGTGAGTATATTATCTGTAATTTTTTTGTTCTGGAAGTGGACTTCTTTAAATCAGCGACACTTACTCGTCATCTCCGCAGTAGTGATTCTGAAAATCTGAGAATATTTGTTTTCTATTTGAATTGGTTCATTTAAAAGCAGACATTTCACTCTGTCTGTATATATATTTTTAATGTCCGTAAGGCAAGTATACACAGAGTTTAAAAGTTTCGAAGACCGAGATGGCAGAAACACGGTTGCCAAGTCCGAGGTTTGCCCGCAGAATTGGGCTAGTTTAACACTGTTGTTAACACAGTTGTTTTTCATGTCCGCGGATTGAAATGACCCCAATAACATATTTAGCCCCTGGAATGCTAACTGTACCGGGGAAACCCTCCAAAAAAAAAATTGTATTTTACAATTACGATTTTTACTGGTCGACCCCCCTTGAAACGTGATTGTGCTAGTTTTGAGTAGCAAGTTTGTTGTGAAAATCTGGCAACCCTGGGCAGAAAGCACATCCTGTTTGCTTTCATTATTTTACAAAAGCACAACGTTTTGTTGTTATTGTGAGTGCACACAAATAAACTTAGTTTTTACAGATTTGAAATATGTATTAATCTTATCTATATGACCAAAAATTAAAAAGTGTTTTAAGAACAAGTGACCGCAACGGCACCTCCATCTGTCATGCAATAAGTGTGCTACTATTCAGCTTCCACACTCCACACAGACACTTCAATAGTGCAGGTTAACACTACATTGAGCTGCCATGTAAAGTTGCTTCTACATATTTGAGGTCGTTGAATGATAGGTGTGCGTTTGGATGTCTTGCATGATGTACCGTATTACCACATAAACCAGCGTGAACAGTCTGTCCGTCATGGACTTTGTGACTTCGCCACTTCCTTTGGAATTTTTTTTTTTTTGCGACTAAGCGACTAATAAAACTGTGGTCGACCAAGCTTCTTCTCATCGACTAACAATTACTTTACTATTAGTGGGCAGCCCTAGAATGTATTGTCTGTACTCATTTTTATGAAACATGCATTTGTTCATTGCAAATCAATCATTTAAAGGCACTATCACACTTGCTATTTTTGATATAACAATTTTATTACAAAATTTAGACCTTTTTCATCTTTCAGTGCTGCCATGCTTTTAGCATATAACAATACAGTATAAAATCTCAACCCAAAATGAGCTAATAAAAGCAGTTTTTCATTGATGCTGTTGCAGCATTTAGATGTTCATGCTGTTTTCTGTACACGTAACATTCCTTGAAAAATACGAACACCTGCCGAACACGCCACAATTAAAACAACTTTGAATTATCAGCCTAATCTCGCATTTGAATTGTTACGAGGTGTAATCAACATAACCTTTCAGTAGTTACACAAGGAAAGAAATAGATAAATAGAAGTACACTGCAAATAATGACAAATGTTTCGAGATCTGATCTTTTCAACAGCCCAAGGCACCCAGGCTTGAAATATGTTGGCAATTATCAAGTTATTTTACAAACCCACACACACATACACAGACACACCAACAACAACAAAAAAGAACAAACAAAAATGCTTGAAGCAGGAGGTGATAAGACAGAACAAAAGCATGAAAAAAAAGAAAAGAACACACTCAGCTTTGCTTGTTTTACATTCTACATCCGGAGTTCACAGTGAGTATCCCAGGCAGTGGGTAGATCTATCTAATAATCCTGATGGGGAACAGTAACCTAAGTGGTTCAGAAATATACTGCGAGACTACATGGCTTCCTGTTCAAATGATCCAGGCTGTAAAGATGGACGTCTGAGCCGTATCGTGTTAAGTAGTTTTCCAGTAAGGCGTTGCTTGCCCAACAGACAACCAGAGAAGAGCATAACCACGGTGCCTTCAAACTAAGACCAACATCAGCATTTGCCTTCAAGATCCAGCAACAAATGACAAAAACGTGATTGTTTTAAGTGTTACGAGACAGGAAATATTGAAATATCTAGAAAATTCCAGTTGACTTTGATGTCTATGTGCGTTCTTGTTTGAAAATATTCTTTAAGGGATGAATGATTTGGTAACAGACACCTGGAAACTCATATCTCTCATTGGCTGGGAGATTTCTGTGCTCTTTTAGTTCAGTTGGCGACAGGCCTCAAATGTCCATTTCGAAGCTCCTCCGTAGATCTCAATGCTGGTTTCCAACCAAGAGAAGACGTTCCCCACTTGTGCTTTGCTGCTGCATGTGGCCAGGTTGTAAATCTCTCCCACGGACAGCTTTCGGTCCCAGATGTTGAAATTGGCCATGTCACCGACAAACGCTTGAGTAGCATCAAACCCTCCACCGAGAGTATCCTGCAGGTGGATAACATTTATTTGAGATGCTGATAAAATAAACGCAGAATGCCTTCAAAGACATATGATTGGTCCCTGTTAACCTTTGAAGCTAATCTGCCCATAAATGATTCATATGTGCGTTTCATCCCTACAGGCGTCTTTGAAGGTCTCTGCATTTCAAATGGGACAAAATCTTGTCTACCGGTTGTTTTATAGAGTGTTTTAGAATGGACTGTTTTCAATGCTATCTTCTACTAATTGGCTCTGTTCCTAAATCTTTAGTTGCTCTAAGAGGTGCAGAGACATCATTGTCCTTTGTCATTGTTCTGCGATTTTTCATGGGTGAAATCAATAGGAATCAACATGATCACATGAGGGCAAAAGATTTTCCTTTGCAGATCCAGTATGTTCACTAGCAGAAAGCTGTCTGGTTGGAAAGTGACTTTGCTTCATATATCGCTACACTATTGACAATAGAAACTGAAGCGTTTTCACAGAAATTTCGCTAATGTGACCACACCATAGAGCAGCAGCCTAACTAAAATGCAACCTCACAAGTGAAAACTCCAAATTTTGGAAATTGGCCCTTGCGCTAACAATTGATTTCTATTGAGTTCTAGTACCAAAAAGCTGAATAGTTACAATATTTACAGTGTAAAATAATATTTTAATTGCTGTTTTAATGATGCAAGCTAACATTACCAAGTATGTATGACTACATGCAAACAACAAACAAAAACACGTCTTTAGAGTCCAAAAGCATTTACTGCATTCAAGTAGAATGCTCCAATTATTCAAGGTACGAAAGCAAATTGTGCGGATTTTTGTGTTTTATTTTTATAAATAGTGCTGGGTAGTTCCTAATTACATGTAATCTGGATTAGGTAATCAGATTCCAAGTACTTAAGTACTTGTAATTAGATTATATTGCAATATAAAATGTTCATAATCAGATTACAGTTACTTTTTTATGAATTACATGATTGCATATTATTCACACAATGGCAGTAAATTATTTATAATTTCTTGACTTTCCCTAATTATTCTTTTTTCTCTTTTAAAGTTTACCTTCTGGAAATCCTACTGTCTGTCAGCTTTGACTATATTAACAATATGGAATAGTCATATAAATGTCATATTCCGTAATTGTAAATTTTTATTTTTTTATTAATTTATCTATTCATGTATTATTTATTTATTTATTTATTTATTTATTTATTTATTTATTTATTTATTTATTTATTTTTACAGGGAATGTATGAAACAAATAATTACGAAATGTATTATTGATATTGAATGGTAAGTAAGTAAAGTTTGTAAAAAGTATTCTAAAAAGTAGTCAGAATACATTATGTAAAACGAGTAACTTAGATTGTGTTACTAACTACAATTTTCATCATGTGACCTGTAATCAGTAACACACTACAATTTGTAAGTAATCCACCCAGAATTGTTTATAAAATACAATATAGACTTCAGTAATATCAGACAAGCAAAAGTGCCTTTTCCTGAATATCAGCGCATGAACATCGCAAATGTGACATTGATTTTATCAAACTGTTCAACAAACTAAAATTAATGAAAACAATTCCAAACAAAAAATTGGAGAAGGACTTCTGTGTGCCTCATAGCAGCACTGCAGTGTTTCATTCCTGAATCAGTCTGTTTTTGAATTAATCATTCGAGTCAATGAGTCAACGATCCAGTTGTTAAGATAGTTGCTTGCTTCATTTCTAAATGAATCAGCCATTTTGAATGAATCGTTTGAATTAATGATTCAGTGACTCACTTATTAAGACAGGGATTTGCCGCCATCTACTGGTGGTTTTAGTGTGTTATATAAACCAGCCAAGGTACCAGCACAATATTGTTTAATTATCATTACTGAGATTCCATTTTGGCAATACTGCACACACCTAGCTGCAATGCATTATGGCATTGCCTTATCTGAAAAGAATACATGCAATGCTGCCTTTCAGTGTAACCAAAACTAGGTGGGTGTTTACGGTTCTTTTGGACCAGCCTATGCTTGATAGAAAGCCTACAATGCCTTAAAATACAGCTACGTGGGCACAGTTCACTATGTTTTGGAACAGAGCCATTGTGTATTCTTCACTCTTCATTAAATCATCGTTGTGTAACACCCTAAACTACCACTCCATACTTTGCCGTATTGATGAGTGAATTAAGGTTAAACAGAGGAGGCATACCTGCTCTTGTCCCAGAATCAATACTCCTTGTGGCTTAATTGGATGGTATGGGGCCAGACTGTCCCCATTTCCTCTCATTACACCATCCTGGTAAGCTTCCCACACTCCATCTCGAGTGGTCCATGTGATACAAATGTGATGCCATTTCCCATCGTTGATTAGGAAAGGCAGCTTGGCAACCTACATCAAAAGAGGCCAAAAAAGTGAAGAAACCTAAAGATCTGTCTCTCTGTATGTCTTCTTTAAAGAAACACAAAGGAAATTATGAATTTAAATGTGAAGAAAAACCATGCACTTCTAAATTTCCCAAATGACAATCCATATTTATCTCAGTATTGTTCAGTGGTGATGTACCTTGTCATTGATGAGCATTTCCATTGGGTTGTTTCCCCACTCAATAAGAACCAGCTCATTGGCCTGTCCCGGGACTGCGTAGGAGAAAGGCGTCCCCACTCCTGGAGAGGCATTGGACTTGAGCCACATGCACACGGTGAAGGCGTACATCTCCGGCAGACTCTTCTTGACTTTCGCATACATGTAGTTGGTCCTCAGAGGGAACGTCAGCTGAAATTTATCCAGTGGTCTGTTTTCCTTTTGGCCTGTTATTAAAAAAATAAAATACATGAATGCATTTAAATAATCAGTCATCTGATTCTAGTCTACTAGACAAATATGTACAGTATTGCTGTCCATAAATTTATCACAATGAAAGCCAGATATAAATCATCTTGTGTGTTTAAAGTATATTTCTAGGGAATAAAAAACATTTATTGATTTAGTTGGTTCTTTTTTTCCTGGGGAAAGACAAGCACTCTAGTGTTGTCATCCCACATGGGAGCCTCCCTTCTCTTATTTATTTCTACCCTTGTGTTTGATCCTCGCAACAAGTAACAAGAAGTAAAAGCTGCAATCAATGGGCATCATTACTGAGGTTCAAACAAAAAATTCAGTTCTGTAATATAGCTTTATATATATATATATATATATATATATATATATTAGTTATTTCCAGACTTTCTTGGTGTTAGAATAAGCTTTTATCTAAAATGGATTTGAATTTATAACATTTGCCAATAATAATATCAATAAAATGTATAAAATGTACTGTATGCACTAGGGCAAATGCTTTCTAAATAGCATTAACTAGCACAAGCAATTTGACACAAGCTGACGTAGCAGCTTGGCGCATAAAACTATATGTTCATTAACTTCTTGCAAACGCTTAATCTAAAATGCTCTTATGCTTTTGACAACTTGGGTTGTGCACTTTTCCGTGCAGCTCAATCTGACCTTGCCTCATTTCATATTTAGTTCTATATTTTCTATACTTAACTATTTTTATTGCTTTGATCAATTAATCATTGAAAGCACATTGATGTTTGTGAGCTACAGATCATTTTCCGAAAATACCTTAAATTTTAATATTCATAACATGGCTTCAATGTACATGGAGCTTATGGATAAATTGCCATACGCATCTGTTAGGATGGAAAATCTCAACTCAGACATTGTGCAAAGTATCTCTGTTCTTCACAGAAGAAAGTAAATATTACTTCTTTGGAATGAAATGATGGTGAGTAAATGCTGAAAATCCCTATGCTTTTTAGACTGTAAAAGGCTGTGGGCCATTATGCATTTTAATGACTGAGAAAAACGTGATTCACATGAATGAAAATTCACAAAACTCATGAGCTTGCAAAAACTCTCTGGTTTCCATCTGTAAATCATGCTATAAAGCTGGTTGGGTGGAATTGGATATGCAAAGCAATGCAGCTCTGTGGACCCCCTCCCCTCCTGCGACACAGCAGCGACACTACGACGGCAATTTATTATCCAAGCTGGCACCTCTAAGAATATTTTCCACGTAGAAAAACAGGTCACAGGAAAGCGACCGATACATTTACCCGACATCTATATATGATAGGTGGAGCAGAAATGCGAATAGTTACCTTTCTCTAGATCGGTTATTCTCTGGTGCAGTGAGGTGAGAGTGGACTCGACGCGCCCGCGCTGTTCGCTCTCATTGCGCAGCCCGGGCTTTCCTTCCTCCAAACCGTTCACACGGGACAGGACCTGCTTCTCCAGGTCGTCGATTTTGGTCTGCAGAAGATCCTTCAAGCTGTTCGCCTGGACGGAGTTGTTATTCCGGCTAAATTGCTACGAAAGAAAAAAACGTTTGATTTACGGCCACTGTTTAAGAAGCTTTAAGAATTTAAGTTACATGTTAAGTTAATATTTTATCAATCTCACTTTTTTTTTTTTTTTTTTAACAGTAATATATTATCTTTTGTTTGTTTGTTGCTACATTTTCATGCATACAAATCAAGTGCGTTATGATGTTTATTAACAGAGAATAGTTACAAATACGCCAACACGTTTAGTGTTTAAGAACGGCCAAATCAATGGTGTGGAAGATTCGCAAAAATCTGTTTCATTACTTATTTATTTATTCATTTATTTTAATCCACGGCTTACTGTCAACAGTCTCAGGTAATGCGTCTTTTAAAAGAGGATTGAGCGCCATCATTTAGCACCGCTTTATTTAAAATAGAACTGATGTATTCTAAAATACGAATTAAAGTTGCGAGAATCGCAACACTGCGTTCTTAAATAAATCCACCGTGTTCGACATGGAAAAAAACGCTCCAGGAGAACAAACATACTGTACCTCCAGGTTTTCCAGCCTCTGCTTGAGTGACTGTAAAGTCCGTGAGAGTTGAGCCAGTGTGTCCGTCGGACCCCTCGACACATCTCCCATTGTGTTCTTAGTGCCCATTTCCTTCCGTCGTCCGCCGACCCTTGCGTCTCCGGGCTCGGACGCGCTCTGACTTTCGCACCTCGTCAGTTTAGAAGTCAGTTCCCTGATGGTTTCCTTCTGGTTCATGATTGTTTCCTTTTGTTGCAGCACCGTCTCTCTCAGCTGCATGACCGTGCTCTTGAGATCCTCCCCGGGAACGCTGTTCTGCAGTGTGGCGGCGCATATGTCCATATCCTTGGGTACGGACGTGCAAATGAACTGGGTCTGTCCAAAGTCCTGGCTCATCCCGTCCGCCAAAAGACAAGAAAGTATTAAAAGTTTCCAGTGCATCCCTCTCGCTCCAGCCTCCATTGCGTGTTTGTTTCCGAAGTCTCTTCTTCTGGACAAGTGATTTCAGCTGCGCTCTTTCTCTCTGTCTGACAGCTTGTGCTGGTTGTAATCTGGTTGTGGTGCGCTCGGGCTTTATATAGCACGCGCGTCTGCGGCGGTGAGCTGCATCACGCGCCTGATCATGATCTCCCGCCCCTGGATATTAAAACAGAAAAAAACATCCAGCAAGTCAATAAAACTAGTTTTGACCCCAGCGGACGGATTTTTTGGTTTTCTAAAGCGCAATTAATTCCACACAATCATTGGGAGATTTTCGTCTTTGCGAGTTATTTTATAATTTAGAGACAAATAAGTTTAATAAACTTAGACGATATATAGGCCTATGCTTCATGGTAAAACATTGTTGAAATTATGTTTATTACAAGTACAAAAGATGAATATAATTTATAATTCATGGGAAAAGGGGCATTCCCAGAAATTTCTGTTTGAATAATCATAACATATTCAATCAAAACAACGAGTTAAGTTAGCAGAGCACACTGTTTTCTTAAACCACTCAGTGTTCTCTTAGGAAAAATAAAATCTGAAAAGAAACAGAGACTGAAAAATTGCTCATCAGAATAAGCACTGTTATTTTTCCACAAGAAAGCTTATTTATTATTTATCAGTGTTGCATTAGCTGGAAAACAGCCTCTTGCAGTATTAATAGATTAAGCATTTGTGTAAAAGAAATATATATATATATATATATATATATATAATAGTTTATTAAACTAATTTTTGAAACATTTTAAAAATCATGTTCTTTATTATGTTATCAGTTATCATTATTGTTTTACTTTTTACTTTATATCAAAATAACACAGCTGCAGCTTGTTTGAGATTAATTAGAAAGCACAAATATTAAAAAAATTATCTGTTTTTGCAAATATATATTTATATATAAGAGGATCAGAGATATCAACGTTGACGCTTTATACATAAAAAAAAAAAACAAAAAAAAAAAATGAAAAGCATATCTGGTTAACACAGTCTATGCAATAACATGAGCTTCTACAGTATCGAATTAACAGGCTGTATAATGTTTCCGTATTGATTTAGATACATTATGCTGCCATTTCCTGCCTGCTTTGTCCACTTCGCTAAATGGGTGTCTGAAAAGACTCATGAAGACAACAGCTTAATTAGTGATGAAGTGTAATTGCAGTATCAGAATGATTATTGATCCTGTACCGCAACACACCGGCAGTGCATCACTGACGGTAACATCAGTTCCATCAGTTTGTCATTGAGTGGTTGGAGAATGTGCTGCTGCAGATGGGTGTAAAATCTATTTGCAGCAGCTATAGACTACTCTGACAATGGCTGTACTTGTGTGACATTGCACATCTCTCATGACATCACACTGGTGGCTGTTTTCAATGTTCAGTGTGAACGCCAACACGTGTTATATCCATGAATCATAACTAATAAACTCATGTAGCTGTACCAGTGCACAATATTACCTACACAAAGACAAAAGGGTATGAGGGTAACATGCATAACATTGTTAAGTTCACTTCACCATATTACAAATAAATCCTAATCTAATAATGACAAACTATATATTGCTGGGAAGGTGTAAGACTCCTAAATGGATATTTTATCACTCTTTTGTGTTACAAATTATGTAGGAAAAACAACAGATTAATTTATGACAAGAGTGCACATCAAAATCATATTACAAAATGTTTTCTTTCATGAATTATAAAATGTTAACTTTGGATAGTACATTTTTATGGCTATGTTCAAGATAGGGAGTGACAGTTAAAGGGTTAAACAACAAATTTTATATGAAACACCCTGATATGCACAACATGAAAATAAAAAAATAAAAAAAATCAATAAATCAACCAATCGCATGTTCACGGTTCTCTGGTTAATGGTCACATAACATGCAGGTAAACAGAGATATTTCATCTTTTTAAGTAAGTGCTTTGTTTTGATTGTTGTTATTTTAAATAATTTTTCTTTCACTTTGTATCCTAAATAAATGTGATAAACAAGTTAGGTCAAAAGTAATCTAAACGGTATTAAAAAGTAGTCACCTAAATATGTAATGTAATAGATTACAGTACTATCCATAATTTTTGTCATGTAATTTGGCTTCAATTTGAAAATATTTTAACCGGCTGTATTTGTATTAAATATAACATTTTTATTTTTTGGTTGTTAACATTTTTTTATTATTATTATTTAAATGCATTTTACTCATATAATATAGTTCTTACATTTTTGAAGGAAAAGTGCATGCATTTATGCATTTTTTCTAATATAACTGTTCACCACATATGTAGCTTACATTAAATATTGAAATTGGTGTGAATGACGTATTACTAAGTGAAATGGCTATCGAGGGACACAATTCATTGCTGATTTGATTGTAAAAACTGAATAGCACATTGAATGTGACTAGCTTACATGCAGTAAGGACTTACATCACAGATGTCAAGTGAGTCATATGACAAAAAGAGCAAGTTATCACATCGTCAGTTGAAGATTATGAGGTCAAAAATGCATAGACGAATCATGCACAATAAGATCTTCAATATGCATTAAGAAAAAAAAGGGGCAGTTTCAACTTTCATTCTTTTTCCATTAACATTTGTAAAAAATCTCTCACCGAATGGAACTACACATTTGGTAGATGCATATGAAAGATTTGCATAAAATTTAACAGTTCAGTAGAGCCAGCATTTTGAGTTGAATGTCAATTCGGCTCTGCTGTGTTTTTTTATGAACGATCTTCCAGTGAGTGCTCTGACTATGGCTGTTTTATTTTAGCAATTTGGCTAAGGAGGAAAAATTATATTTAAAAAATCAGAGTTTCCCTTTATGGAACGAAGAGGTGGTGCATAGTAAACAGGCAGTGGAAAGCCACATTAAGCCCTTTATGTAAAACAAGGTGCTTTGCCATTATTCGTCAAGCGCTTATTGACCATTATTACCCCTGACCTGCGTAGATAAGGGCTCGTTTTAGAGAACATTAAAACAAGAGGTTCAATTATCTGATGACATTACCTGTGAGGAGGAGAGATCTGTGGGCTTTGTATGAGACTTACAGTACATGACACACCTCACCTTTCAGCTGTCTATATATGAGACATTGTTTTTTAATCTCTTGCGAAATCATAAAGCGGATTTGAAGGCTTTTCAAATCATTCATAACACTATAGATATTTTTTTTAACAATTTATCCACCTCCACGTTGTGTAATAGCTGGGCTGATAGCAGCACTGTGGGCGAATCCACCTCTATCAGTTAAATGATTGTATTTTGGCAACCTGTGACAGTCCAGCTTTTTCTTGTACAGCTACATAAACAGATTCACATATAGGTGCCATAATGGTTATTGGAAATTCAAAACATTTCTGCGCTCCTTTCACAAGTGTGTCCTTTTATGCAGTGCAGGGATCAGTAATATAAAGAAAACGCCCTTGAAAATGCAAAGCAATCAGTCCAGGAGTTTTTCAATTATTTGACTTTTCTGCTGTAGTCAGTTCAATGATATGTCCAGAATTAACTGAATTCAAAACAACCCACACAAGTGACACTTTCATTTAAACATATCCTTGACATATTCTTGATTCTACAAAGTCTACACTTTAGCGATATGATGCTGCGTAGATATAAGCAATTTAATCGTCCAAAATCCTGTCCAAGAAGTCCACTTCCAGAACAAAAATTGACAGATAATACACTCACCCCCTTGTCATTCAAGATGTTCATGTCTTTCTTTCTTCAGTCGTAAAGAAATTATGTTTTTTGAGGTAAACATTTAAGGATTTTTCTCCATATAATGGACTTCTATGGTTCCCCCGATTTTGAACTTCCAAAATGCAGTTTAACGCGGCCTCAAACGATCCCAAATGTGGTTGTAAACAATCCCAGCCAAGGAAGAAGGGTCTTATCTAGCGAAACGATCAGATATTTTTATTAAAAAATACAATTTAAATACTTTTTAATGTCAAACGTTTGTCTTGTCCTGCTTTACAAAAAACATCAATGGCAGCTGTCACAGTTGCTAGGCAACAAGAACAGTTCACCGTAGGCTGGTCCGGTTCGAGTCCTTTTGGAAGCAGCCTTCGATATCGCACGCAGTTGTATTTGGCAATTATTTGTTAATATTCAAGCAATGAACTTGCAAATTAACAAAGTGGTGGAGTGTAACACATTCCTTAAGTATCCACACAGAGTTTTTTTTTTTTTTCNNNTTTTTTTTTTTTTTTCCACACAGGACAGGAACACTAAAACATGGCCTTTTACAATAAGATGCACTGTTGTACATTAAACTTCCCAACAGTAAATAAAGTATTTTAAATATAACAACCAAGGACATATTCAGAAGTAAATGCCACATATATAGTAGTGCGGCAGTAAATATTAATGCAAGACCATCATATATAAAAAGTTTTTTTTTTAAGCAGAATACATACATTAAGTACATTACAGTATGAAGGATAATGTTTTTACTTAAGATTTTAATGCATGCATGAAATTTACATTTAATATAATGCATACGTTACATCAGTATTTTTTTTTTTTATTTTCAAATTAAAACAAAACATATAGAAGAATTTCTGTCATTTACAAATTACAACTTGCTTTGCAAAAATAAACAATTTTACTTACACGTTTAACCTTATAATGCCAAAAATAAAACAATGCACAGAAATTAACAGCTGCTCCATTTTCTCCAGAAATGTTCTAAAAGAAGAGAAAAATAAAGACTTATGAAAACTATTAAGATGACACAGCAAGGCTTGCATACAAAATACTCCAGAAATCATATTTCTGGATCATCAAGTTTGCCTAAAACAATTGTGGACTACCTTGCATGATAGCACTACAAAATAAATCCAAATTTAAAAATAAAATAAAATAAAACGCAAGTGAAAAATTTATCAACTTACTTATCCACTTACTTTTAACATTTGTTTGTACTTTTAACATTTGACTACATTAAAACACAGTACTTACATTTATAAGTGTATTCCTCGGCCGCCACAGAACCAGCACACGCTATTTTGTTTTAAGAAAAGTCCCATCGTCAGCGGCGCGCCATGAATTGTGGGATATGGTAGGCCGCGAAGGATCCTTCTGGTGTATCCTTCGTTTGCCGGCAAAACGGAGGGTGCATTTAAAATCACGTTCAAATTACGGCTGCATTTGTCGCGCCGCGGTGATGCAATTGGGCTTCGAATGTTGCCTTCGGAGGACGCATCGTGAATTGGGACGGTCTTCATCGCGCTGCCGTGACGCAATTGGCCTTCAAATGCAGCCTTTGTAGGACCCAGCCTCTAAACTGGGACAGCCCAACCGACCTTCAAATACACACTTCGAAGGATGTAGCCTACGAATTGCGCTAATGTTTCCCAAATCCATAGTTCCAACAGGCATTTGCAAACACCATTGTGTGGTTGGAAAAACAGTCTCGACTAGTTATAAGCATAGTTTCCTGTTTGTACAACATGTGAACTTTTGTTTTATTTTTTTAGTATGAATGTGTTAGCCTTAAGGTTATCTATAAGCTAGCGTGCTCTAAAA
>JAHKKF010535836.1:0-30339 GCA_019740295.1 Labeo calbasu | reverse complement strand
CGTCCCTGCTGCCTCAATCCCACCACCGCTGTCTCCTGACAGCCCCGCTGCTCACCCTCAGCCCACCATCTGTGCGGTGGGCTTGCCGCAAGTCTGCCATTCTCCATCGGCGTCATGGCTGGAGGTTCCCTCATCTCCGGCTCCAGTCTCTGAGTCCTGGACTCCACCTCGGCCCTCCGACCCAGCAACTCCACCCCAGTTCTCAGCTCCCTCGTCTCCACCGTCGCCCGTCAGCCCACTAGCTCCACCGGGCTCCCTCGTCCCTCCGGGCTCGGGCTCCACCTCCACCTGCTCCGCCGCCTTCGGTGGGCCCCCTGGAATCCTTCACCATGGCTCCTCCATCCTTCGGCTCCGCCGTGGGCTACCATTATGGCTGCGGCCTGGGTCTCGCCTGGCTCCTCCTTCTCCGAGTCCCTTCTGTCTCCTCCCTGGCTCCTCCCTCTGTCTGATCCATCCTGGACCCTTCTGTCTCCTCCCTGGCTCCTCCCTCCATCTGATCCACCCTGGACCCTTCTGTCTCCTGTCTCTCAAATTATAATTTTGTGAGATCGCGATGAACTAAGATGAGTGACAGCTATTAATGATTTTTAAGGGAGTTTGTAAATGAGATATTGATTTAATACTACAGTTAAAGAAACAAGAAGTTAATATTAAGTGACTTACATTGTCTGACTATAACACTATTGCCTGATTTTGCTCTATTTCATCTAAAATAGTTTGAAACAAAGTCACAGCTGAGCCCCTGTGCATCTCCATTCAAACACAGCGGTGTTTCGTTTACGAATGAACGTGTGTTTTCTAGTGAGTCAATGAATCAATTACCCATTCATAAAAAGAGTCACTTGCTTTATTCCTGAAGTAATCAACCGTTCCAACAAATCAAATGAATGATATAATTCAGAAATTAAATCAGTGATTTACACCACCTACTGGCAGTATTTCATTTTTATCTTCTTTTTAGTTATTAAAATCATTTAATATTTCTATGTTCAAAATTGTATATTTAAAACATTAATCTCAGCAAGAGTTTATGAATTTGATTGCACTTATGCCATCTCTTTCCATCACTTATACTTTCTCTGGGAAAAAATAATCAGTTTTTATAATAAATCTTTGAAAAACCTAAATCTAGATTTGAATTTTTAATGGTATTGTAACCTAAAGATGCTACGTGAAAGTTTGAAACAGAAAATAGTGGTATTCATCTTGCCACTTTCTTGGTAAAGAAAACACATTTTTACTCAAATTAATCAAAATGGATTTATAGCGTTTTGGAACGAAACTCTTCAAATACAGAAAAAGGTTTTATGTAAACCATGTGTTTTTAAAGAATCTTATAATAGAAATAATTGAGTAATCTCTTTAATTTAATAAAAATATTAATAGGAGAACAAAACTATAAAATTGTATGATTTGACTGTATTTCTACTTCATTTAAATGTAGTGAGTGGTGCATGGGACATAGCAAATTAACACACATACTCCTACAGAAAATTGTATTATAATAATAATAATAATAATAATAATAATAATTTATGTATCTAAACAGCCAGGTAATACTTTTGTTATGAATATAAAACCCTTAGTCTAATATAACACACCCTTTCATAGTCATATTTATGTTAAATGATCATGGCAAAAGCGTTATTTATGTATAGGACACCAAAGGGCACCCTACAGAGAGACTGACCCTGAAAATTTCAACCTAGGCACAATGGAAAAACATAACTGTAGTGACATTTTTGCAAAATGATATTAAAGGGGTAGTTCACCCAAAAATAATTTGTCACCTTAAGCTGTTCAAAAACTTTTTTTTCCCCTGTTGAAGATAAAATAAGATTTTTTTTTTTTTATAAATGTTAATGAAAATAATAATACAATGCTGCACTATGCACTATGGTAATGTTTTGAGCTCATAACATAGTATTGTGCAAGGAACTATGTGAATTTCAGTTTTTTTTTTTATGAATGAATAATCTGCTTCGTAGTCATAATTTGTAATATTTAAGATATGTTGTGGAACAACATGAGAGTGAGAAAATTCTGACATAATGATCCTTTTTTGCTGAACTTAAGTTGTTTATTGCATGTTTTATGACACTTACAAAGTGAAATGTCCAGTGGGTGGCGTTAAAACCACATACTGTTTTATGCAAATCATCAATAGCATTTGCAGCATTTTATGTTGGTTGTTGTACAGCAGTTCGGAAATGAAATGTTTGAAAATAATAATGCAGTGCTGTACCGGGTGTGCTACCAAGCAAGTTTACTTCAGTAGAAAAGCCATACAAGAGCTGAATGAGTTTAAAAATCATGCACTATGGTCAAAGTGTTTTGAGCTCATAATGTAGTATTGTGCAGAAATGTGAATTTCAGTTTTTACAAATCAATAATCTGCCCCGAAATCATAATTTGGGTATAAAGAGAAAAAAAAAAAAAAAAAAAAACACCATAGAAATAGAGATTTGCAAAAATGTTGTCAGAGGCACATTTTTCCAGATAGTCCATGCTGGAAAATTTCATTGGCTGCTGGGCAAAAAGGATCTGGCTTATTGATTTCAGTGGTGATGAATCAATCATATAGAAGCCTGATTCTAGCACACACTCTCACAAGAGCTTTCGTGAGGGTTTGGATATGGATGCCAAGCTCGTAAGGTTAAAGTACATGTCCACACCATTATGCCATATCTTTCATTGCACAAACAGATTGCTAGATGCTAGCCAATTGTCATTCTCAGCGGACCGTGTGCTGTCATACACTGTCTCCATGGCAACTGATTACTTGCACAGTGTGCATGTGGCCATTCGGGGGTGAACCGCGAAATAAATTGCTGAATTCCTCCGACAGCTCTCCAAACAAACTCGTGCACAAACAAGGAGGACGAAACAGCACCCGCTGCATTCTGATGTCTCTGCATTTTGTGCTTCTTGCCATCCACGTCGCCCGGGCATGTTGTGTGTTGATGAGACAGGATCTGTGCTGTACAAGGCCACAGTGAGCTCTATATATAATCACTGCCTGGAGAAAAGCTTGCATCTTCCAAACACCAACTTTTCAGCAGAACAACTCTGGGTTTGGTCAGAATGAAACTGAATGGATTCACTACAAGCTGATGTCTTTTGTTATGCACTGAAGGGTGCATCAGCGCAGACTGGAAGCACACAGTGTTGGATCTCTTGTAATTTCATGGATGATATTTGCTATTTTGCAATGCAAATTTATTGCAAGCTTCTCTTTTTACACTTTTTACAAATTTCTATACACTACCAAAGAAAGACGTCTCTTGTGTTCACCAAGGTTGCATTTATTTTACATAATAATAATGATAATAATAATAATAATAATAATGTGAAAAAATATGACAACATAAAATAACTGCTTTCCATGTGAGTATATTTTTTTAATGTAATTTAAAGCTGAATGCTATTTATCATTTCTTTATTTTTATTTATTTATTTATTTATTTTTTTTACATTTATCATTTCTGTTATTACTTCATTATCATGAATCAGCATCATTACTCCAGTCTTCAGTGTCACATGTTTCTTTAGTAATCATTCTAATGTGCTGATTTGTTGTTGTTATTATTATTATTATTATTATTATTATTATTATTATTATATTTTCCCCCACAAAAATATGAAACAGCAAAAGAAGACTAATAAATTATCAAAAAATAAATGACACTGAAGCCTGTAGTAATGATTCAGAAAATGTAACTTTAGTAACAGGAATAAAATATATTTTACAATAATATTAACATACAAAACAACTATTTTTATTTATTGATTTATTGTAATAATGTTTCACAATATACTACACAATATAATTGATCATTTCAATCTTTAGTAGTGCAAAACCATGAATTCCACATGAAAAAAAATATCACCCTTTTTGCTCTGCTGTATTCAGTAATATAAATCAGCACTCCAGCTCAATTCACTGAACAAGCCTCTTTTCTCCAAGGTTCTCACAGAAAGAATCAACTTTAGACAATGTTCTCACTTCAAAGTGCACATCCTAATTGATCCTGTTGGTTTCTTTTGATCCCTTCAAACAGAATAACACAAAGCCCCCGCACAGGGAAATCAATACAAATTAAACACACGCCTCCATTTACCAAGGTGGTGATACCCGGTAATTACACATGACTCCTCCCACACGCACTCAAGCAGATACATAACCATCACTTACAGGAACTTTCAGAACCGCATGGTAAATGATGGAGAATAATTGCACAGAAGTCCATCATTACAGCTCAACTGGTCACTTTCCTCCCTGGTAAATATTAACCTCAGCATTCATGTCAAACTATATAGTAGGTTTGTAGCTTTCCTTGTTATTCTTAAAAACAAATTATTTGTAATCACAGTAGAGACCAAATCCGTTGTGAGCATTTTACATGTTAGAAACAATTTTACTCCCCTTTCCCTTTATCAATCAATCAATCAATCAATCAATAAATAAATAAATAAAGTCCACATCTTTACTCACGCAGATATACTGAAGTCATGTAATTGCTTTGTATAAAGCACAGACCTAAATGTAATGGTCTATTAAAGGCGTAATTTTCTGATAATTATCTGCTTTTTGTCCTTTTTTTGGAGCTTGACAACCTTTGGCAAGCAATTACTGGATATTCATTGTAAGAAAAAGACCAGCATTAAAATCTTTTTGCTTTCGACAGTCAAAAGAAGTCACATGGTTTTTACAGAATTTACATTTTAGGTTGATCTTTTTTCAATTTGTTCTATCAATCTTAATTGTATCCTCATCTAAAATAACCTTCTTTAGAAGTAGACACTAAAACTGAGCATGCTTGTAATGTAAAATGTCTAGAAAGATCCACTTTAAATGTTTTTGTCAGCATTACTGAGTTTAAGTACCCAGATGGCCTACTATACATTTGCCAGTGCATGTGCATTCCTGTAGCTCAAACATTAGAGCACAGCGCTAGCAACACCAGGGTCATAGGTTCAATTCCCAGGAAATGCATGATAATAATAAATACTGTAAATTGCTTTGGGATAAAAATGCCTGAAAGTGCCAAATGCATAGATATGTGAAGACAAACAAATGTGTGTTTCCAAGATCTTAAAGTATTAGTTCACCTAAAAATTAAACATATACTTACTCACTGCATTTGTTTCTTTGCTGAAACAGAGAGACAGAGAGATGCACAGATCAAACACAATTTACAAGCTAAAACAGTCTAAAACTTTTTTAAACAATTATGTGGGTGGATTTTGATCTGAGGCGACAACACCGGATAGACTTTTAGGATGGAGGAAGCATTTTTGTATGGATTACGGACTAGATCATGGACAGTCAGAAGCAACGGTTTATGGATGGATGTTTATGGACATTATGGATTTGTTTCTTACAAACACACAGCTTTTCAATTCACTAGATGTTAACTGATGGACTGGAGTGATTTGGATTGCTTGTGGATTATTACTCTCATTCTGACGGCACCCATTCACTGCAGAGGTTCCATTGGTGAGCAAGTGATGGAATGCTACATTTCTCCAAAATCGATGAAGAAACAAACTCATCTACATCTTGGATGGCCTGAGCGTGAGGACATTTTCAGCAAATTATCATTTTTGGATGAGCTATTCCTTTAACTGTACCCCATTTACACTCACTACATAATAAAATAATGCAGTGTGATCAGTGAGGTACAGTACAGCACAGCACAGCATGGTGCTTTAGTAAGATAATCAGTCTTGGAAGTGCCTACTTTCGGGTCACATCAGATATGTTCTGGAAGCTGGTTACAGCTGCAGGTGGCATGCAGAGCTAAATGCTTTCTCACCATGTTTGCAATAAACTATTTAACTGGTGACTTACTGTTAATGATCTCAGTTGTCTAAGCTGAAATTTCATTAAGAATATCTGAAATAGGTCCTAGCCTGTTCATGTAATATTAAACGTATTTTTAAATTGATTGTAAATGTGACTGGAAATCAGTGTCAGGGTGCAATTCGCTCAGTTCTAAATAACCAACTGACTGTTTATTTAAATGTTTTGCTTATACTAGGGTTAACTAGGGTTAGGGTTAGTAAAATAAGCTGACATCAAAAGTTACCTATAGTTAGCAGAGTGTCTAAAGTGGACTCAAAATAAATTAAGTTTTTATAGTTTAATAACACTTTATTTTGCAGTGTCCTTGTTACATGCACTTAGCACAGTACATTACATTATTGTACACTGTACAATAGTAACAACAATAATTTATGCATAATTACATGTAATAACTATACACCAAACTATCTTACAAACCCTAACTATATAGTAAGTACTTGCAGTTAACTAATATTACTTACACTGTAAAAAAAAAAAAAACAATTTGTTGAGTCAACTTAAAATAATTTGCCACCCCGCTGCCTTAAAATTTTAAGTCCAGTCAACTCAAAAACGGTTTAGTCAACTTCAAACGTTAAATTTTACTTAGATATTTGAGTTGAATCAACTTCAAATTTTAAGGCAGCTAGGTAACAAACCAAATTTTTAGTTTAGTCAACTCAAATATCTACATTTTCACTTAGTACAACTTAATATTTCAAGGTGACTAAACTTATTTAAGTTGACTGATCTTAAAATATTAAGACAGCAGGGTAACAAATTATGTTAAGTTGACTCAACAAATTGTGTTTTTTTTTTTTTTGTTTTGTTTTTATTTTTTATTTTTTTTTTTGTTGTTATTACAGTGCAGTACTTACATGTGTAATAACACAAGGACACCATATAAAGTGTACAGTAACCTTTAATATTTATTTGTTTGCTTGTTTGAGGAGGGGAATCTGTAGTAATCCATAATGGTAATGAGGGATGACTAAGTTTCATTCTTAAGTTTTTGAGAGACAGGTTTCCTGATTTAGTAATTTATTGTTTATTCCAAGGTGCAAATTCTGTCCTTGTAAAAAATTCTGTGTTCAGTCTTATCCAGAAATCAAACCAGGCTTACAGTGGCATATCCATCTGCTCATTTCATCAACGTACTGGCATAGAGAGTCTATTAAATCTGTCCTATCTGTTGTCAGTGGCGTCATCGCTAAAGAAAGACATTAGTGAAAGGTTTGTGCACCAGTTCAACCGTTGCATTGACTTAAAAACAACAATTTGTTTACAATTTGGACATGTCTGTTGGCAGCGCCTTTATCATCAGTGAGGATTTTATGCATGTCTGTTCAATGCATTGCTATTCCACTAGAAATAAAGAGGCATTCTGGACAGAAGTGAAAATATGTGACATATGACACAGTTTTTCTCTCAAAGCCTTCTGGGAGCTGGGCAGCAGAGGACTGTGGCCTTTCCAGCAGGTTGCTCCGGTGTTGGGTTTCTCTGTCCTATCAAAGCATTATCATCCAAACATGAGCAGCAGCCGCCGCGGCCAATACAGCCTCTGATAAAGCGAGCAGCGGACTGAAGAGAATCTCTTTGCAGAGCTGTCGGTTTGTGCATCAGCAGCAATGCCAAGAGACTCCCAAAGCTCTGATAACAGGGACTCAGTGAAAGAGGAAAGGACTGAAAACACAGAGCGGCCCAGTAGATGATCTCAGAAACTCACAGTCTGCTGCGCCATACAGTACTTCACTGAAGATGCCCAGTGCTAAAAGAGAGTCTAAACACAAGAACATGAATAAATACACCTTTAAATATTAAATATTTTGGTTGTATTCTAGTAGTCCAGGTGTATTTTGGGTTGCATGAAAAAAACTACTGATTGTAGAAGGTTGCCTGAACTGCAACAAAATGTTATTATAAAAGTCAAGATGCAATAAAATCCATTAAAATAAAGAAAAATCTATATATTTTTATGCAATAAAAAAATCTTCAGATAGACCTGTGGTTCTCAAACTGGGGGCCACCAGATGGCACTAGAGGGGCCACATATAAATTCTAAAATCTAGAATTTTTATATTCTAGAAAATATAGAAAAATATAGAAAATATAGAAAAAAAAACTACACTACACTGAAATGTAACCAAAACATCCGTTGATGCACTAGTGCTCAGAACGGTTAGCCATGAACACACTGATAAATTTAAAGGTTAAAAGAGTCATATGATGTTGCTAAAAAGAACATTAATTTGTGTATTTGGTGTAATGCAATGTGTTTATGCGGTTTAAGGTTCAAAAAACATTATTTTCCACATACTGCACATTATTGTCGCTCCTCTCTGGCCCGCCTTTCTGAAACGCTTTGATTTTTACAAAGCTCATCGTTCTGAAAAGTGAGGTGTCGCGTTGTGTTCGATGCGATGCGATGCGATGCGATGCTGCATTGTTGCGCTGCGTAAACATAACGTGTGATCATTTGTGATCGTAGAAACGACAAACAACAAGCACACTGTTCAAAACTCGTGTTTGAATAGTCAGTAGCAAATTCTTTAAATATGAAAACGTACTTACAGGCCGTGAGTCAGAAGCGCCAGATTGTCCTTGCGACGTTCGAATTGCCCTACTTTATAGCCTAACCCTTTGTGCACAGCTGCCATTGTAGGTTACTCTCCCAGGTACAATGCACAGCACCTACTCTAATATTTGCGTTATACTGTTCCAAAACAGTGTTGTAAATATTACCACTGATTTCTAGTTGTGTCCTCATTTGGAAGGCTAAACAAAGTACTTTTGCTTTCGCAATGAAACACAGCGCCTTCACAATATGGCAGCAGCTGCAACAATACTACAGCCAGTATAAAAAGTTATGCCTTCTTTCTTTGCACATACATATCGGTGGTGTTATGCAAATCCACCCACACCATGACGTAGACATGTGGGGGTGTGTTTGAACGAGCAGTTTTAGGAAGGCATGGCTGGGTCTTAACTTTTATAATAAATATCTCTTTGGGTTTGAGACTGTAAGCTTTGCAACTTTACAGATCTTATATATGCACAAACAGCTTGTAACACCCCAAAGACAAAGGAACACAAGAAACCACATCATATGACTCCTACATGTGACGACTCCTACATGGCTTTATGGAATATAGTGATGGCAGACCACAGTGCACATTGTGCTTGAAGGTTTTATCTGTTCAAGCGCTCAAACAAATCGACATCTCTCAACAGTTCATCTGCAGTAAATAAAAGTGAGGATTTCTTCAGAAATAGAAAAAAAATAATACATCAAACAAAAAGTACGACTGGTGGTTGGGGAGAAAGCCATAAACAAGATTACATTCATACTGCTGTCCAACGATACAGTAAGCAGATGGATCAAAGACATCTCTTTTGGTGTGAAATCTCAACTGACTAAAATATTACGATTGTGTGAGCAGTTCACACTTCAGTATGATGAATGCACCAACATTAGCAGCACTGCACAGTTGTTACACTTTTATGGTAGACGAACATCTGAGTCGGAAAAAATGTGTGTCTGTTTGCACTGATGGTGCGGCAGCAATGGCTGGGTTGTCGCCCAAATTCAAGCCATAAATCCAAAGATCGCAGCCACTCACTGTACGTTTCATTGTCAAGCATTTTGCATCTAAGTCAATGGCACCCGACCTGCATGATGTTTTTTAGGAAAACATTTCAGGATTTCTCTCCATATAGTGGACTTCTATGGTGCCCCTGAGTTTGAATTAGGGGGCAGCCTTGGCCTAATGGTTAGGGAGTCGGGCTTGTAACCGAAGGGTTGCGGGTTCGAGTCCCAGGTCCGGCAGGGATTGAAGGGAGTGAATAACCAGCACTCTCACGACCATCAATACCACGACTGAGGTGAGTCCCTTGAGCAAGGCACTGATCCCCCAACTGCTCCCAACTGCAATATGGCTGCCCACTGCTCCGGGTGTGTGCGTGTTTGTTCACTACTCACTACTGTGTGTGTGCACTTGGATGGGTTAAATGCAGAGCACAAATGGGTCACCATACTTGGCCACATATCGCGTCCTAAAAAAAAAAAAAAGAATTTCCAAAATGCAGTTTTTACTTCCTAAAAATAAATAAATAAATAAATAAATGCAATTTATGTACCTTTTTAACGTCAAATGCTTGCCTTGTCTAGCTCTGCGTGAACTGTGTGTATTCTTGTTCAAGACAGTTGGGGTAGGTCGAAAAAACTCCCATCTCATTTTCTCCTCCAACTTCGTCCTACATCACTGCAGAAGTACCAACCCAGTGTTTACGAAGTGAACATTCAGAGATGATCAAACGTATTTTACAAAAAAAGGTAAAACAGCGATGACTCTGTTATTATCATTCTCGGGGACTTTAATAAAGCTAATCTCTCACGTGGACTGCCAAAGTACAGTCAACATGTTACAGAGACAGTAATATACTGGACCATTGTTGCACAGTAATTAAGGATGCATATCACTCTGTCCCACGGGCAGCTTTGGGACTCCCTGATCACTGCCTGGTTCATCTTATACCAACCTACAGGCAAAAACTTAAATCTGCTAAACCTGTAGTGAAGACTGTAAAGAGATGGACCAATGAAACAGAGCAGGTTTTACAAGCCTGTTTCGAATGGACTGATTGGAGTGTTTTTGAAGCTGCTGCCACTGATCTGGATGAGCTCACAGATACTGTAACATCGTATATCAGTTTTTGTGAATATATATGCATTCCTACCAGGACTTATTTAACGTTCAACAATGATAAGCCATGGTTTACAGCAAAACTCAGACTCTTCATCAGGCCAAAGAGGATACCTACAGGGAAGGAGATAGAGTCTTGTACAATCAGGCCAGGAACACACTAAACAAGGAGATTAGAGCAGCTAAAAGGACAAATGCAAGAAGGTTAGAAGATCAGGTCGCTTTAAACGACCCAGCCTCAGTGTGGAAAGGTCTAAAAGCCATCACAAACTACAAGACACCATCCCCAAGCACTGAGGTGCATCAACGACTTGCTGAAGACCTGAATGAGTTTTATTGTAGATTCGAAACCCAGCACACTCGTTCTGACCATCTCCTTACACAACCATTAACATCTCCAACAAACCCCTTCTCCCCAACTCCTGCACTTCAGATTAGTGAAGAAGATGTGTGCCAGGTCTTCAGAAAGAACAAAAGAAGAAAGGCACCAGGCCCAGACGGTGTGACACCAGCCTGTCTGAAAACCTGTGCTGACGAGCTGGCCCCCATCTTTTCACAGATCTTTAATAGATCTCTGGAGTTGTGTGAAGTTCCATCATGCTTCAAAAACTCCACAATCATCCCCGTACCAAAGAATCCCAAGATAACAGGACTTAATGACTACAGACCTGTGGAGCTAACGTCTGTCATCATGAAGTCATTAGAAAAAACTGGTTTTGGCTTACCTGAAGGACATCACTGGACCTTTACTAGACCCCCTGCAGTTTGCTTACCGAGCAAATAGGTCTGTGGATGATTCGGTAAACATGGGACTGCACTTCACTGTGCAGCATCTAGATAAACCAGGGACTTATGTGAGGATCCTTTTTGTGGACTTCAGTTCGGCCTTCAACACCATCATTCCTACACTCCTCCAGACCAAACTAAACCAGCCCTCTGTTCCTAGCTCTATCTGTCAGTGGATCACCAGTTTTCTGACAGATAGGCAACAGTTAGTGAGAATGGGGACATTAATGTCAAGTAGACGCACCACCAACACTGGCGCCCCTCAGGGATGCATTCTCTCCCCACTGTTCTTCTCCCTGTACACCAATGACTGCACCTCTAAAGACCCCTTTGTCAAGCTTCTGAAGTTTTCAGACGACACCACACTCATTGGCCTCATTCAGGATGATGAAGAGTCTGCTTACAGACAAGAGGTTGAGCAGCTGACTGTCTGGTGCAGTCATAACAACCTGGAGCTCAACTCGCTCAAAACTGTGGAGATGATCATAGACTTCAGGAGAAACCCCCCCTGCACTCCCCCTCTCTGCATCATGGACAGCACTGTTTCTGCAGTGGAGACATTCAAGTTCCTGGGATCTGAAGATTACAGAGAACGGTTCGGACCGCCGAGAGGATCATTGGTGCTCTCCCGCCCTACCTTCAAGAACTGAATACATCCAGAGTAAGGAAAAGGGCTCAGAAAATCACGCTGGATCCCTCACATCCATGTCATCCCCTTTTTGAACTTTTGCCATCTGGTCGGCGCCATAGAGCCACCAATACCAGGACAGCCAGACATAAGAATAGTTTCTTCCCTCAGGCAATCTACCTTATGAACATTTAACATTCTATCTGGATTTTTGGATACAAACTGTATGGGAGTGGACCTCTCCTCACTGAATGACCATTTCTCTTTTCTTTAGATGTGATGGCCAGTGGCCTCAGTAGAAAGGCTGAAGATGAACTTTTGGAATTATCCAGTGATCGCACTTCGAGGATGAGATTTAATCAGCAGGGCCCAGCAAAATTTTGGCCCACGGTTGAAAAGGAGTACAATGAGGTTGCTCTTCAGGCCATGAGAATATTGTTTCCTTTCCCAATAACATATCTTCGTGAGACATTGTTCTCAGCCATGATGGTAATAAAGACAAAATACAGTGCACGGCTTAATGTGGAAGATGACTTGAGAGTTTGCCTGTCCCCAGTAACACCCAGAATTACACCTACAAAAGTATTCACACTAGACAAGGGGGCCTCCTGCTGAAAAAGACTGAGAAATACAAAGTGGGAGTGAATCCCTTAAATTATCATTCTGTGTGTACAGAATAAAGGAGTCACTCTCAAACTCAAAATGAGTGACAGTGATAATCAGAGTCATGTTTTGGTTTCATGGCTGTAATTAACACAGATTCCATTATTATTATCATCAACTAAAATACTTTAAACAAAATACATAAATAATGTAAACTTAATAGTTTATTGAGGCAAAAGTCATAGTTAATGGTTTATTAATAGCGAGAACTGGACCTGTAAATAAAGTGTGACTTCTAAAACAAATTTAAAAAGGGTTAAAAAATGATGTAGAAGAAAATCAAAATGGCAGTTACAAAATAAAATAGCTTAAACTTAAACTAAAAATAAAGTGAAAACATAAAATATAAAACTAAAATATAAAATAACAGAAACTATTTATCAATGCTATCAAAATAATACTACAAATTAATACATTTTCACAATGATAGATGTAAAATAAAATAAATGCAATAACATAAAATAGAATGAAACACAATGAAATAAAATAATTAATTGAGTCTTTTATGGCATTAAAGAGCAACAATTTTCCTCTGATCGGAAGAATTTTTCTTTCACAAAGAAAACACAATGTGCTCTTTTCATGAGGAAATAATATGAAAAACAGACCATTATTGTACAGATTTTCATGACATCGTACATTTTGTATGGGGTACAAAAAAGGTCAGAGATTCCATTACACAAAGTTAATATTTACCTGCATGACCAGTGTTTGCTCTGTCATAAACACTGATGTTTCCTTTGCAAGCAAGACAGTTTTAAAAGGGTTGTGAACTGCTTTTTAAACTTTCACTTTAACTTTTTTTTTTTTTTTCACCTAATGTTAGTTGGACTTTTACATAGAAAATTGTCTAATAATAATGCAAAGAGCATCTGACAATATATGTATGTAAATATGAATGAATGAAAATAATAATAATAAAAAAAAAATCAATATATAAATAAAATAAATAAAACATTGAAACTAAGTTAATTAATTATTAATAAAAATGAAATGAACGAACCAAAATAAAATAATGAATAATGCATAATCAACAAATAATGTGATAACACAAACAAACAAACATGCATACTGCACATGCATACATACACATATAATAAGGTGTTTTCTTGAGAAGATGTGATATAACTGTGAAACCATTGGTTTTCAGTGCTCTAATTAAGGCTTATTGCCACATAAAGAAGTGCATCACTTTAAAGGAGGAGTTTAATGGGTGTTTTTGCCCTGTTAGGCTTTAATGATGGCTCCTCATCCGGTCTCTGACAGTGCACACACTGCACCAAATGACAAAACGGGGCGCATCAGGCGACAGACAGCTTTAGTGTGGGGTTTAAAGGAAAAGAGGAAGAAAGATTATGATCTAATCCTCCTGCAGTGGGGTGCACGAAGCCCCAATCCCAGTATACACATTTAATTGAATCAGCGCTTGAGACAGTGGAGAGAGCAGCTTGTTAATGAAGAGTAATGGGGGAGATCAGCGCGCTGAGCAGGTACTCCGCCGAGAGATTACAGCGCCCAACTGAGAACACCGCACAGATTGTGCCCGGCAATTACACTAAACCCGAAAGGAAACACCGCAGAAGAAAATAATATGACATGGTCGGTGTGGCGGATTTCAAAACAGTGTTTTTGTATGTCGCTGCAAGTTTTTTAAGTACACCGACAGAGCTGCGCTCGCAGGGATGGCTGCAGTATGAAATATGATCTTGATTAAATTGAGTCGCATGCATAAATTATTAGAGAAAGAGAGAAAACAACATGGGCCAGAGGCCAATGACAAATTCTCATCTCAGGAAATGAGGGCTGCCGTTGCCAGGCTGAGAAATTTGTTTAATGACCTCCGCCTGTTCAAGGTAATGTGATGGGAAAACAAAAACAATAAAAGTAGAGTGAAAAATGGAAATAATTATCAATAAGAAAAATAGTCGCCTACAGTTATGGCTTGTGTTCCTCACATCTGGTTTTAGAGATCTAATCAAACATGCTGAATGTTTGATGTGACACTGCTAATGGCGATTTTTTTGTCTCCTGATTCTGTGCTGTTCGTTCTCTACAGAGTGGGAGTGGACAACCAATGATGATCAGTCAAACAACAAACAGATGGTCAATTAACTTCCATTCGTTAACTTAATTGCATGAAAGAAATTGCTCCAAACCCTTCAGTGCGTGTTCTGTTGTTTGGTGAGTGAACTTGTAACTCACTGTGTGAGTTTAGCAAACTTTGCTGGCAAAAATGGTAATTAGTATCAAACAGGTTTCCTACACTGCCATTTAATGTTTGCAAGTCTGTTCTGATGACAAGGCATGGTTTGATAGATTTTGAGCTTATGTCAGTGTTGTAATTTTGCAACATTGGGTTAATGTCAGTATATATTTAATGTCAGTGTATTTTGGGGTTATTTTTCGGTTTATTTAAAAACAAAAAATAATAAAAATGCTGACGCGCAGTCACACTTTACGGTGTACGTAGATCGTAGAGAGCTTTGTGGCGGATACTCGTTTAGACTGAGGAGAACTTTCTGAGCAAAACAAATGTTTCTTTCTTTTTTTTCCCTTTTTTGTAGGAAGTTTCACCATTAATGTATGAACATAAACAGGTCTCTGTCTTGGTTTTGACCACGTTGCTAGCAAGTGAGTTTTTATGTTAACTTGTATGAAATTGTTGACCAAGAATCCGGGCTTTTAAAGGTTTAAAGCTGCTTTAAAGATGATAATTTCGCTGTGGTTTTTAATCGCTATAAAATCGCTTGGTGCTGACGTTACCTATTAACCCCATATAAGCGTGTCAATATCTATGGTCAATATACAGCATGCATTTAATGCTAACGTTAGCATAAAACACGCAATGTTCCTCTGCAAAAACTGTGGCGTCTCTTTGGAGACCCTGTATGCATTTATTAATCATGCCAAAGCGGACAAAAACATGTTGAACTCCAGGTTTTCGTGTACAGTGCCTGAATGCTCATGCTCATTCTTAAGCCTCTCTGCACTTGCTGCACATGTACTGCAAAACTAATGTACTGATCTGAACACCATTTTATCTGAATTCTAGATGCAGTGCGGAAGGCTGTACATTCTTCAGCCTTTGTGAACACTAACACCTAAGATGGCACATTCGAGAAGGTAAGAAAAAAAATTGTCCAGTTAGTAACTGTAAAAAGTCATCATTTTCAGCATACAGCATAAATGTGACTTTGAGAAATCTGTGTAGATATTAATGTTACTGTGCTTTCTGCTGCAGTGCCAGATATGAATACTGATGTAGCTGTCCTGTTGTTGATGGCCCACTTCAAAAGAAACAGAGGATTTGCTGTTCCTTTTAGCAAGTTTTTTTTTTTTTTTCTTTTTTCTTCTTTCTTTTCATTTACATAATTGACAACTGATAACTTCTATAACTGACACTTAGAAAAACTGTGTTTGTGTGCGTGTGCGTGCGTGCGTAGGTCACAACAACTCCAGCAGATGCAAAGACCAGGCTTTCACATCCTTCTACTCTGATCATGCTTGGTAAGATCTTTTAGTACATGATTAAGTGATGCTAAAGGGATGGTTTTTAAAAATAAACCTTTTGTCACACTTTATTCATAGCTCTCTATATCTAACTTTCTACCTAGCATCTTCTCAAATAAATTTTGAATAACAAGGGTAGGTAAATGATGATAGATTGTCATTTTTGGGTGAACAATCCTTTTAAACTAATGAGAAAGGTTCCAACATATACATATTTTTACTGACATAATAACCAAATGTGAAATGTTTTTTGTGAAGTTATAAATATCACTATAAAAAACATGAACACAATACTTTTTTTTAATTTTTTTTATTATATATATTATATTATATTATATTATATTATATTATATTATATTATTCTCTTCATTTATGTGCTTCAATACCAAGTGGAAGCCACTACTTTGTTGTTTATTCAGAGGTAAGTACATCTTGCAATAAACTTTAATATTAAGTAAACATTAAAGTGAAAAAGAAAAATAAAAGCCATGTGCATCTGGGATGGCATGAGGGTAAGTTATGAGAGAATTTGCATTTTTGAGTAAACAATGCCTTAAAGGAATAATCCACCCAAAAATGAAAATTGTCATCATTTACTCACCCTCATGTCGTTCCAATCCTGTATGCACTTCTTTCTTGTTTAACACAAAAATATATTTTAAAGAATGCTGGTGACCGAACAGTTTTAGTTCCCATTGACTTTCATTTTGTGTTTTGTCCATATAATGGAAGTCAACAGGACCTGAAACACCAACACTGGTCACCAACATTCTTCAAAATATCTTTTGTGTTCCACAGTAGACGAAAGTGTATACAGGTTTGTGTCCCACAGAAGGAAGTATATTTGGGATAACATGAGGGTGAGTAAATGTTGAGAGAATTACAATTTTTGGGTGTTAACTGACAATTTGAGTTCAAATAAAATGAACTGGTGTACTATTCTGTTTATTCAGTAGAGTACATCAAATGTGGTAAACAGAATCTCAAACATGCTTGAGAACTGATTAGGTGTCTTAAACCACTCGAATCATATGGATTATTTTTACTATGTCTTTATGCACTTTTTGAAGCTAAAAGACTTTGGTTGCCTGGATAGACAAGAATAAAGGGAGAATATCAATTTTCATGTGTACCGAAAACCAGTGATGGGAATAACGGCGTTATAAATAAACGGCGTTACTAACGGCGTTATTTTTTCAGTAATGAGTAATCAAACGAATTACTGTTTTCCCCGTTACAACGCCGTTATCGTTACTGACAATAAAATGCGGCGTTAGTATAACTTATTATAATATTATTATCATTTTGTTTTCAGTTCATCTGGATGGATGCGCAGCGTACCTGTATTTGACTAACCGTAAACGCTAGTGTGAAGGGACACTACTAGCCATCACTTTGTTTCATACACACGCAAAGAAAGATACAGAGCGAGAGAGTATTATACATCATGCAGAATTGACGCGCTACATGTAAACGATGTTCTTCGCTGTATTTTCCTGTCAAAATAATAATAGTTTCTTTGGAATTCTTCCTCTTTTAAGAACTTCCGGTCCGGTAGTAGGCTGAACTAATGCGCAAACGGCAATCTCATTGGCTGGTGCTCTCCTATTATCGTCCCTGTTCTGATTTTAGCAAATCAGTTCGAGCGAACACAGCCAACGTGATTAATGAGCTGCTGAGTTCATGAATATTAATCTTTAGTGAGTTTTATATTGTTATTAGTAGTAGAATTCCCCCCTTTTTATAAAAACTTTATAAAACAATTATCATAAATGTCATATTATAATGACATTGTATAATGACTGATGCCAAGTACATTCAGATATTTAAAACTGTGCCATTAAGCTATATATACCTGGTGAGTAAACTAAAAGTTTTGTTAATTTCATTTAAATTGCATTGATTTAACATATTTATATATATATATATATATATATATATATATATATATAGTTTTATGGGTTTGTAACAACATAGTAAATGATGACGAATGAATGATGACAATGAATGATGTTGTTTTTTTTTTTTGTTTTGTTTTTTTTTGATGGTTCATTGTGAGGATCAATCCTGACAACCTCAAGTGCTCTGCAAATTTCCAGATCAGCAAAATAAGTTGGAAGATGGTACAAAGGAGAAACACTGGCCTGAACCCTCATGTGTCCTTGTGTACATTTTTTTTAAATTGCTGTAATATACACATATTTATGTATAGATGTTACTGCAGGTTTGGGAAAAAACAATGTTTGAAAAAGTTGAAATCCCGGAGGTCCTCCTTACACAGTGGTAGTGAGTGGACAGTTATTCACTTAAAACTTCAAATGGGATGTAAAAGTTTTGAAAAATGCTTCTTATGTGTAACAAAAGTTTAAGTTTTATTTGAAACTTCATTGTCAATGCTGTTTATTGTTATCATAGTATGTTGTGCTTAGGATAAATTTTAGAATTTTTATGCTGTTATATATATATATATATATATATATATATATATATATACACAAGATGATAATGCTAGGACCAAGGCACAAATGAGAAAACTAGATCACAAGAAATTACTAGACATGGAAACTAGGAAAGGGCTCCGTAACTGTGGCTAACACTAGGAGAGTGCTATACGCTCAACAATACTCTGGCCAGAATAGTGGGAAGGGCCCCGTATTTAAGACAAGTGATAATGTTCTGCAATTTGGGGGCTATTAGAATGGTAAGTAAGGGCACAATAAGCTATCAGACAGTAATGTGTGAATTCTATGAATTGTGTGAATTCTGTATAATAGGTGAATTCTTTACAATGTGTAAGTTTACTTTGCGATTGCACTGAAATGTTTTAGCACAGAAAATAATCAGTGTTTTCAGAATGCCATCAGCCAGGAAAGACTCATCTCTCAAGTCTCATCATATGTGAATGATATCACTGGTGCTGTCCAACTTTGAGATGTACTCTGATACAAGTGATGAGTTTTCATGCAAGTGATGAAAGTTTAAAATAAGTGATGAAAGTTTTCTAATCTAAGCATATACTTTATAATAAATTAATTTTCATAAAAATAGGACTTGTTGTGTCATTATTGTGTGATTATTATTGTATATATTTATATAGGCCACTGATATACGATTACAGAAGTATTACACCCTGCAAATTAACCTTTAAATGTCCTCTACCTTTGTTCAGCCCAATGTTGTGATATTTCACTAAAAACATACTAAAATACCAAAAATGTTAAAACTCATTTATTTCCGCATTAGAGGCCTCTCACAACAACATACATACATTTATTTTATTTTATTTTTTTAATTTGGGTCTTTTAGGGTTAATAGCAACAGCTGGACGTTAAAATAAAGTGTGACCCAAAATATACTGCAAAATTATTCCTGTACATTTTTTACCATCATTATTCCAGTCTTCAGTGTCACATGATCCTTCAGAAATCATTGTAATATACTGATTTGTATATTACAAAACCGGATTATTATCAGTGTTGAAAACAGCTGTTCTGCCAAATATTTTTATGAAAACTGTGACTGAAACAGTATTCTTTGAAAATGCATGCATAACAGCAAGGTTCTCTCTAAATTTCCAAACAAATGTCTTTCAGATGATGAAAATATTGATTTCAGGCTAATTAGTGAATTCAGTTGGTGTGCCAATATAATAACAAGAGAAAACAACACATTTTTAATAACGTTTAATAATTTTGGCTTGAATAAAATCCATAAAGTTAGATGTTACCACATAATTTTTCAGTGTACATCTATGAAATAAGATTTCTGTGAAGCCAATGCTTTCTTTCTTTCTTTCTTTCTTTGTCATTTCACATACAAACATCTAACACTATATACACCATTTTCAGGATTAAGCTTTTATAATTTGCTGTAGGATCTATTCAATTCAGTCCTCTATTGAGGAAATGATGTAAAACACATTATGTAAAATTATGAATGAATGAATGAATGAATGATTGAACAAACTTGCCTTGGTGTAAGATATTTACTCAAATAAAAATGCTTTCATCATCCTCATGTCAGTAGACATACTTGTTTTGTCTCATATCTAAAGTCTGCCTCACCTCAAAAGCATAATCATACTGACAAACGCTGACAGAATAAATTTATACAACCCAGAAGGCCACTCTGAGGTTAATCATTTTCACTTAATACCCGGTATTCAATCAGAATTAATCTAGAATGTTTATCTAGATTTTATCTAGAACTTGCAACTACCCTCTATGAATGAAATAGTAGAGGCAGACTAAAATAAACCTCAATTAAAAAAAAAAAAAAAGAAGATTCCTCTATTATGATGCTAACTGTCAAACTGTTCAAAATTACTTTGGCATAAATTAGTTAGCAGTTAACTTGGCTGTCCTCATCTAATTGTTTAATGACTCCAGTTACTTGCTTTTGTAAATAGTTAATACTTGATTCTCAGTGGTCAGTCATGACATTCAGAGGTCAGATATTTCCTAATCTAAATCATTGTCCACAGCAGTGCAGTATAAAAGACTGCTCATCTGTTATTACACCACTCGCTCTCTTATATCCTAAAAACACATCTACAATAATCTTACATTCGTCATTAAGGAAAGAATCATGATGCATCAGAGAATAATTTTTACTCACATTATGAAATTCTTCAGAACTGAATCACAATCATTGAGGAAAGAAGAATGATGCGCTGAAGAATATTTTTTCTTTCCATTTCAAACTCTTTAGAATTGAATCAAAATTGTTGAGGAAAGAATTGTAGTGCATTGCATAATACTTTTTTAACTTCCATTTCAAAATTCTTCAGAATCGAAACGGAATGGAAAAACGGAAGGAAAGAATGACATTTTTCTTCCATTCCTATTTACAACATATATAGAACCAGTGCATAATTGTTTACAATGTTACACCATTACAGTTTTTACACTTTTCAAATCCAGTACAGCAAAATTAGTCAAACAGTCCCATTTTCTTTGTTCCCTTATATGTCGAAAGTTAACCAGTTAGCATCAGAAGCAAAGAGAAGTCAGGGAAAAGTAAAAACGACCATGGGCAAAGCAATTCAAAGTGTAGTAGTGCCAACAGCAATGGCAGTGTCTCCATCTCAAATGTGCTATAATTAGCTTCAGGCCAATTAAATCTCTTTGAGAAATGGGACACTGGGCGGTCTACCCCATCTGGGTCTGCATGCAGCAGCACCACACTAACTCTCACAGCAATGACTTCAAGTGTAGTTTGGAGTAATAAGTAGTGCAGTCAAGAGGCTGCAACTCAATTCAAAGTGGTCTGTCTTTCACAGACCACATGAAACATCATCCTGCAACAGATCACTAGGAGGAGCTACTGCATGAGCCAAATAAACACAGCACATCTTACTGTTATGCCCCGAAACCCTTTCTTTTTATTAATGTGTCGGTGCAGCTTTGCCAAATTCACATTTGTCTGTTCTGAAGGTAGTGAAAACAGAGTTGAACAAACTTTCTGGGCTTTATTGGATCAGTGACAAACCTTGCCATTCAGTTATTTCCCACAGCATAAACAGCGGAAAAGTTGCGATGGACAAACAGAACAACTCAGAAGAAGTCGTCTTCAGAAAAGCAGACAGACGTGAGTCAAAACTGAACACCTGCACAATTCCAGACAATACACATAACTGCTGATCGACAAAAGATCAATGCAAAGAGCGCAGGACCTTATGTTATCTTTACACGTTCTCCTTGGCCACACACAAATACAATCGGTATCAGTACCAAAGACTCTCAGATAACCACATGCAGTCTCCCGGCACCCCATGAGTGATTATGAAAGGCTTGTAGCAGGGTTAAAGAGATTTCAGATGTTAGCACCTGAATACGTGAGGATTTTGTCATGTTTTTCAGAGTGTTTGGTCTGGTTTGGTTCAGCAGCTGTTTGATCCAGAACAGACGGTCTGTGTCTTCTGGGCTGAAGGTGTTGCGCGTGTGTTTCTGAGTTTAGTTTTCTCTTTGCTGGAGACACCCGAGGCCAAATTCACAAAACATCCTTAAGAATAAAACTCTTCTTACAATTTTGTAACTTAAGAATAAAGTAGAGAGAAAATACTGTATTCCCAAAAACTTCCTGGAAAAAAATAAAAAAATAAATAAAAATAAAAAAAAACTTTATTCGCAAAACTTTTCTTGAGATTGTTAGTAACACTTGAGATCAGGGAATGCATATTTCCCCTCAATAAACTCCTAATTTGCAAAACAAAGATGGAGCAAGAATGAATGAATGAATAAATTAATTAATTAATAAATTAATTACATTCATACATGCATAAATGCATACATACATCTCAATATATATATATATATATATATATATATTAGTAACACATTAGTAACATTAGTATTTAGCAGAAGAACAGTGAATGCCAGGAATTGCGCACTTGAAAACAAAGACCACTAGACAGTGATCATGTGCTGATTCTGAACGCGTCTCTCACTGACAAAGGAGTATACTTTTAAGGCTTGTGCACTCCACTGTTTGCGAAATGGAACTTTGTGCTCTTGTATCCTATCTCTCTCATTCGGCACAAATCCATATATCCTATAATATTTCCGTATTTGCGATGTATCCATTAGCTAAACTATTATTTATTATGTAAATTATAGACTTTGTACTTCAGTCGCGTTACAACATTGACACAATGAGTCGGGCGCGCTAATGTTTACTTCACTGTATTTTATTTTGATAAAGTACCAACTGCGCTTTCAAGTTGGCAATGCTGGAACTGACATGCTTTGTGAGTGTGTGTGCGCCAGCGCCATTACTTCAACAGTTTCCTTATACCGGCAAAATCAACTGAAAACACTGCCATCAATGCATCACTGTAAAAGATCTTTTGTAAAATAAAGAAAACAAATAGGATGTCATTTTCTGCCATTTGAGTTTTCTTGCTGTCACAAAATGAACTGAAACTCAGCATAAATAGGCTACGTAACATTATGTAACATAACATAATATAATATTTAGTATTTTCACATCTAGGTGGGAAAAAATGTAATTGATACTACTGGCTGTTCAAAATAATGAAAAGAAATCTAGCATAGTAGATTTGTAGTTCTTTTCCTGTTGTACCGAAATTGTATCAAACCGTGACCCCCGAACCGAGGTACATACCATTTGTATATATATATATATTGAGCAAACTGTGGTTTTTGCCAGTGATCATCATCATAGTAACATGCAATGCTAATCTGCTGGGGCAGGTTTTGTTCACAAACATACACCAATAACCATGGAGTGGTACGCAACAGTGAGATCAACAGTATCTGATGCAATAAAAATACTCCCCTTTTATCTCTTGCTCCAAATTAAAGCACACTTCACAGGGAATTGTAGAGATAAAATCGCCTGACTTTAACTAATGATTATTTGTTATATTTTAGGGGTCAAAGCACAAAATTCTGGAGCCGTACTTGTTTTCTTATTATTCCTCTTCTTCTTTTTTTTTGGCAATTCCCCTCTGAATCCTTGAGTCATGCCCTAAAAAGCCTGCATTTGCTGGACACTATACTTGTGCTACAACACACATTCCCGCCCCTGAATTTTACTGTATCCCACAATGATCTCAAAATGCAGGGAAATCTAATTAGTGTGATGAGCGGCTTTCATGTAAAATAGTAGAGTATATGCCACTGTGCGCATGGTATAATTACCTTTAAAAAATCTTGCAATTTCTGTATAGCAGTGTATTCTGGCAAAATAATAATAATAATAATAATAATAATAAAGAAAAAAATCTTTATTTATCATGTCACTACAACTGGGTCAATGCACATTACCGCTGTATTTGCATCTCTACACTTGCTTCCTGTAAAGTTTACAGAGGTGTTTTTTTTTTGTTTGTTTGTTTTAATCCGTGTTTACAAGGGCCTATCAGGTTTATCACAGCAATATATTACTGACCTCCTTCACCCTTTACACTCAAGTCTTCAGATAAATTACAGTTGAGTGTTGTCGCTGTAAATCTAATGCTGCTTGAGTTTGGCTCAGGATTAGTCTACTTTACCTAGCACCATCAAATAGCCATTTTTAAACCATTATTAAGAACTTTTTTTTTTTTTTTTTTTTTTGTGCAGCACTTTTGGCCAATTTCTGTTATTTTTATTTTTTCCTCAAACACTCCTTTCATTAGAATATTAAATATTATAATGACTGCAAAATTCATTCTAATGGTGAAAAAACAAAACAAAAAACAGCATATGGTGGTAGATATGTTTGATGCTGGGATGCTGGTTAGGTAGGTTTTGATGCTGGTTTAAGCTGGTCCTTAGCTGGTTTATGCTGGTCCTTTGCTGGTCTTTAGCTGGTCATGTTGCTGGTCAAGGATCAGCATAAACCAGCAAAGGACCAGCATAAACTAGCAAAGAACCAGCTTAAACCAGCATCAAAACCTACCTACCAGCATATGCTGTTACAGAGTAGACTGTTAGGTTAGGTTTCAGGTTAGTGGAATAAGATGACTTGTACTTGTACTAAAGTAACGTACAGTCAGTAAAATGTCCAAGAAAATAAAGTGTTAGCAGATATTAAGCAGACAGTCTAATACTGTAGTGACTGCTAGTTAAAGGAGAAGTCCACTTCCAGAACAAAAATTTACAGATAATGTACTCACCCCCTTGTCATCCAAGATGTTCATGTCTTTCTTTCTTCAGTCGCAAATAAATTATGTTTTTTGAGGTTATATGATTTTTCTCCATATAATAAACTGCTATGGTGCCCCGAGTTTAAACTTCCAAAATGCTGTTTCACAAGTTTGTCTGCCCATCCAGTCCTGATGGGCAATGGTAAACAAACTTGACTTGCTGTCCTTAATGGAGGCTCGAACCCGAGGCTCGGCTTGAGCGCCGAGTTCAACCCCCTGTTGCAATATTACCTAGAGGGAGAATAACAGAAATAGAGGAGGAGAGATAAAACGCTAGATAAGACCCTTCTTCCTTGGCTGGGATCGTTTACAACCGCATTTGGGATTGTTTGAAGCCGCATTTACACTGCATTTTGGAAGTTCAAACTCAGAAGTTCACCATATCAGTCCATTATATGGAGTTTTCCTTAAAAAACATAATTTCTTTACGACTGAAGCAAGAAATACATGAACATCTTGGATGACAAGGGGGTGAGTACATTATCTGTAAATCTTTATTCTGGAAGTGAAAGTTCTGGAAGTTCTCCTTTAACATGGAGTTGGAAAGTTACTTATAGTTAGTAGTACAATGTCTAAAGTGGACTCACGGAATAAAGTGTTACCAAAATCTGATGCTCATACATGTGCCTGAGCGTTCAGAAGTAATAAAGGGATTTAAATAATGGTCAGTTTTATTCTAAGTGTAAACTATTCTTCAACTCATCAATGAAGATGCAATCAGTTGTCTTAATTTAAATAGCTGGTTGTCAATATATGACATGAGTTTAATATTTTCCAAATTTAATTAGCAGTCATCAAAAAGATCTTGTTGGGAAGTGTAGAGTATGGCTTTAATTTGAATAAGTAACATCTTTGATTTCATATGGATAGGACAGCTTGGTCAACTGGTCTATTACTTGTCCAGTATTACCACACTGTCCCATTACAACAACTTAAATAAATGCATGTGTTAAACATTATTTTAATGAGTTCTGTTGAGCTGATCATTACATCAGCTTAATATTGTGTGTAATTTGATTTTATTTACTTACTTCATTACTTAGTAGTATTTTAATAAAATGTACTTGATAACTTTGATAAAATTGGGCAGTGGATTCATAGTCCCCAGCATGCTTTTCGCGGGATTTCTTTCAGTGCAGTTTGTTAGTTGAACATAATATCATCAGAAGTTGTCATAATAAAAAAAAAATAATACATAATAATAATAATAATAATAATAATAATAATAATAATAATAATAATAATAAATAAAATAAAATAAAACAAAAAAATATATATATATATATAAAAATAAAAATAGACATAAACTGTTGTGTCATTCATCTATGTTTTTGTTGTTGTTGTTAATAGAGTATACCAATGTTTTTTAGAGTATACCAACGGCCGTAATAAACACTCCACTTAAACAAAATTTTAAGACAGTTACTGGTTTTGAAAGGATCTTTCACCGCAGTCACTCCTGCAGTATGCCGGTAATATCAGATCTGGTTTCCAAATCATGTGCAACAGTGAACCGGTCCAAAAGAACAGATGCCCGCTTCCATTGCCCAGGACTGGATACAAAGGGCAAAGCATGCCATTGACCATCACTTATGCCATCAATGAGCCTTATTTTCTCAATATGCACTGTTGTTGTGCAGAGTTTACACAGACATCATCACACAAGTGTATCTGCACTACTATGAGACTGAGAGGTAAAATTATTGATAGTTTTGCACTCATTCATTAGAGTGGAGGTGTTGAAACTGAAGTGCCATCTGTAGTCAATCCACGGGGTCTTAACCAGCAGCATTTATTGCACATATGATTACGGGGTGGCGTGCTGTTTTCTTTACAAGCCATCTGTCCAGGAGAGCCTACAGGAGACCTAACTAGAAAAAAAAAAAAAAAAAAAAAAAAAAGATAGGATGCAATGCTGGAAAACATGAATCACACATTAACTACAAGGATCTCATTCATTTTGCTTTAAGGAAATATAATTGTTGGACAGAATCTGCATTTTTGCCACCTAATGCATAACAGCTTGATCCAATAACATCCTATAGAGCGCAGCAGAACACCTGCCCTCCTGGACACTATCCAGTTTTCATTGGCGTTTCTATTTTATTAAAGGAATAGTTCACTCACAAATGAATATTCTCTTTATACAGCAGCAGGTCTACAGGTAAATCCAAGTACAAACAAGTGAAGCAACATTGTTATGTCCCAGAACCAACTTTCGGTACAACAATTGGTACAAATACACACAGATGATAATAGAATAAACAAAATAATATTAATAAAAAATAAGAATATGCAGGTAGGACAGCAAGAGAAAAAAAAAGCAAAAAAAAAAAAAAAACATTGACTACACCTAAGCACCTATGTCCGGGACACACCAAGCCATCAGTCAGTGTCTGTCATGCTAGTTTGTTTGGTGTAGTCCACACATCGGCTCTCGTTGGGCTTACGTTGGCGGGAGTTTGCCAGTAAGGTATTTGAGGCTGAAGGGTGTTGTTAGGCACAATGCGAAGTGGCTTACGTATAGCTATTGATAGCTGCTGATATAGACAGCTAATTCCTCTCGTGCATTTTTTTTTTTCACCAGGGTTTATTCACTGACTTTAGTTAGTTTTTTTTTTTTTTTTTTTTTTTTTTTTTGTATGCTAGTTTGTATAAGGTAAAAGTAGTGAACAGCTAGCTGGCTCAAGGCATTCAAAAGTCAATGATGGACAATTTTCGGTTAACGCGACCTCTGATTGATAGAAGTGTTGCATATTTTTCAACAATGACAAGGAAAAAACCCTACGCCCTGAAGTGGAGACTCTTCACTTCATGGTGCGGACATCGCCAGCAGGACCCAGTTAACTGCCCAGTTGGTACAGTGCTGCAGTTTCTGCAGGATCGTTTTTTTGCAGGGTTAGCCCATTCCACCCTGAAGGTTTACGTGGCGGCTATTTCGGCCTACCACGCCCCTCTGGGTGGCTCCTCAGTCGGTAGGAACCCCCTTGTTACACGTTTCCTCCACGGTGCGCTGAGACCTCCGGTACAACCTTGGGTCCCGCCTTGGGACCTCGCCGTGGTGCTAGAGGTTCTTTGTAAGGCCCCCTTTTGAGCCTATCGAAGAGTCTTCAGATCGCCATCTGACTATTAAGACTGTACTCCTTCTGGCTTTAACGTCTCTAAAGAGAGTAGGGAATCTTCAGGACCTCTCTGTGGGGATGGTCCACACCCCTTACCTTTGTCAGTGTGCTGAAGACGAGCCCACCAGCTCGCCTTCGGGGGAAAATGTGAGTCCGTGTAGGATGTAAAGAAAATGATGGCTCACTCGCAAGCACTTTCGTGCGAGGTGAAATTTATTTACAGTGTCAGATAGTTCATCCACAGTGAAGAATATAAACAAAAATACACACAAAAATGACAAAAATCCAAAGTACCAAAGAAACAACAAAAAGGGAAAATAAACCAGAAATAATCCAACAATGATATAGATATATGCAACAAACAGGTATCCATAATATACAAAGGGGTTTTGGGCTTGCTCGAGGCACCGCAGTAGCACTCTTGCGTCGACTTGGTAAACAAGTAATATTTTTGGGTTTGGCCTCGGCTTATGTAGGCCAAACCACACCCCTTTCTGGACCATACCCTTCACAGGTAAGTATAACATTTAATACACACACAAATACCACATCTACTTGATATCTATTATAATTAATCAATAATAATTCATTTCAGCTCTCCATATAATAATAAACACACAATCCATTAACACATAATTTCCACATGTAAATACACACAAAAACACCTATTCAAGCTACACAATGGTTTCAGGTAGTCGGCTACCACATTGAGTCTGCCAGGTCGATGCCAAGTGGTACGGCTGCAGGGCGAGGTACCATCGTGTGACTCTGGCATTGTGGTCCTTCATTGACTGGATCCAAGTTAAGGCCCGGTGGTCCGTTTCCAGGTCGACCTCTCGACTGAGGAGGTAATATTGCAGGCTGTCCAGGGACCACTTGATGGCGAGACCTTCCTTCTCAATCGCAGAATATCTTGTCTCCCTGGGCAGTAGCTTGCGGCTGAGGTAAACGACTGGCCTCTCTTCTCCTGTGCTTCCCTGGGCAAGGACCGCCCCGATCCCTGTTGCGGACGCATCCACTTGCACCAGGAAACTTTGTGAGAAGTCTGGACTCTGCAGGACCGGACTGGAGCACATCTTATCTTTCAAGGCATTAAAAGCTGTCTCACAGTCATCAGTCCAAGGAATAGGGTTGGTCACCGTCTTGGACAGCAGGTTGGTCAGAGGAGCCGCGATTGAGGTGAAGTTTGGCACATATCTTCTGTGCCAGCCCACCAGTCCTAAGAATGACCTCACCTCCATCTTGGTCTTTGGTTGTGGGCTCCTTCGAATGGCCTCCACCTTGTCCATCTGTGGTCTCAGCTGTCCATTGCCCAGGTGATACCCCAGGTAGTTTGCTTCTTGCCTTGCCCACTCACATTTTGCCACATTTAAAGTCAATCCTGCTTCCTGTATCCTCTTTAGTGTTTGTTGGAGATGTTGGAGATGCTCTGCCCAAGAATTGCTGTGGATTACCACGTCACCCAGGTACACCACAGACCAGTCTTCACAGCCTTGGAGGACTCTGTCCATCAACCTTTGGAATGTGGCTGGTGCCCCATGAAGGCCAAAAGGAAGAAACGTGAATTGGAATAGTCCTAGAGGTGTTCGGAATGCGGTGTAGGGTCTGGATTCAGGGTTGAGCTGCCAGTACCCCTTACACAGGTCTAGTGTTGTGATGTACTGGGCTTTTCCAATCTTCTCCAGCAGATCATCCACTCTTGGCATGGGGTATGCATCAAAGTTAGATTGGGCGTTGAGCTTACGGAAGTCGATGCAGACACGCAGGAATCCGTCTTTCTTGGGTACAATCACCATTGGGCTGCTCCATTCGCTTGTTGAGGGCTCGATCACTCCTAACTCTTTCATCATCTTGATCTCCTCCTTCAAGGGTTCCACCAGCCTCTCAGGCACCCGGTAAGGATGTTGGCGTGATGGTGATGGATTGGAAAGGTGGATGGTGTGTTGGGCCAGCTCAGTCTGTCGAGGCCTCTGACAGAACAAAGCAGGAAACACGTTCAGGAGGTGCTGCAGCTCTTCCCTCTTGGAGTATTCTAGGTGAGTTAGACTCACCACTGACGGCTGTCTTATTGCATCCTCTGATTCCTCTTCCTCTTCCACCTCCACCTTCCTCATCAGAAATGATGTTTCTGGTTCCTTACCGGATGGCACCTTCCACTCCTTTAACAGGTTCACACTTCATACGTTACTGGCCCTATCTTGCGGACCACGGTGTATGGCCCTTGCCATTTAACCAGTAGCTTGCTTGTTGATGTTGGCAACAGGAGTAATACGTTCTGCCCAGGTTGAAACTGTTGTAGTCTGGTGTGTTGATCATACCACCTTTTCTGTGCTTGCTGTTTTTCTCGTAGGTTCTCTTTGGCTTGTTCTCTGTACCGCTCCAGACAATCTTGCCTCTATGTGATACCTGGGGTATATAGAATATGA